>NW_019292865.1:0-44555 GCF_000500325.1 Leptinotarsa decemlineata
GAATTGATATATATTTATATTTGTGTGTTTATCGTGTAATAGTGTGATGGAGTTATTAGCGGCCCTGGTTTATAGAAATTTACTCCGTCGAGAGCATTTGGGAAACTTCAAACATCATCAATTGTGGTTCTGTTGTGTCAGCATTTATGAAACTAGCATTGTTTTCATTAATTATTAGTGAAATATTTTCTGTAGGCTGCTTGAGATTTGGATTATCCTAGTACTCAACGGTATGACGGTGATTCTGGATTGTTTTGAGTATTACAATTCTATTCGCATATTATTATGTCTATGGATGATGTCTACCCACACAGGAACTGTTTATCAGCTACTCAGAACAACTGGTAACGCAACAACGTAAGTATTTGTTTCTGGTTGAATATGGCACTAGTGACTGCGAAATTCCTATAGTCCCTTCATTTGAGATATGATGATTCAACTCCATGTTTTCCTAGGTCATCGTGCTGTCTGTGGTACAATCTACTGAATGTCCTGGAGTGGAAAACCGTAACAGTGATGATGGAGTAGTGAAGTAGTGACTGCCTCGAAGTGCCTTGGGGTGTGGTGTTGCCTGGATTGCATGAAACAAGAGAGAAATCCGGCAGTAAGTTCTTTCATGATATATTTTTATTCTTATAACTAGGTTATGTTACTAATAAATTCGATAACAAAAAAAAATCAACAAAAATCACTGCATTATATAGTTAACAATCATTTGACAGTTTAATCTAATTGGTTAGAGTACATATAATATACATTATTGTTAATTTGACAATAACTAGCAGATACCTTACGAACTTTCTTTTTCAACTTTGAAGCATACTTTTTGATTTATGCTTGAGTATACTTTCAAAATCCATTGGTTCTTTATGACACACCCATTTTAACATTAATTTCTTTTTGTATAATTTTTTACTGATTCCTTACAGTATTTGTCACCTGTCTATTCAATTGTCACCTTATGTGATATACATTTCACTGAATAATAGGAAATTTAAAATAGCAATAGTAATTTATTTTCCTTTTCAATGAAAATAAACAGTTATTGGAAATATTTATCGAAAACAACTACTTTCCTGGCTAGTACCAACGACGAATATTGAATTATATCAGATAAATATATATTAGAAACCACATGTATATTGCATCTCTCAGATTTTGCATATATTATTATTATTCTCTTTATACTCTTTCACCTTTCTTCATAATTACCCTGACGTAGTAACTTTCTACATCTTGAAACATCATATTTGTCTTTTCTTAAGACAACTTTCTGTGTCGTACTTTCTACAACATCGTACCTATTGTCTTTCCTCCGAAGACCTCATATATGCGCATTTCATTTCATGCCTCATACAAAATTCATATTATAATCATCATTATTTCTCATGAACATCTACATATTTCACACACCTTAAAAAATGAAAAATTTCATACAGTTTTGGGAGTGTCCTCCACAGTCTGCCTTTTCATCTCGTGTGTATAGTCTACCTATATAAATGATTCTTCTTCAATACATAATCATCAATTCTCACCTTTTCAATATATCTATATGCTTCTTTTATTTCTCATAATATTACAAACTCAACTATTCGTAGATCATCAGTCTGAGATGCTATTTCCTATTACTTTCCATACAAAATAAGAAAATAAAACTATGTGGTGACATTGAATTGTTTGTACTTTTTCTGGCCAGGGATGTGTCAATAATGCATTCATTATTATTATGTTTCTTCCTTATGTAATTACGGCTTATTTTTCCTTGATTAATTGTATGTAAAATTATATTTGGAAAAACTAATTGCAACTGAAAAAATATTTTGTATCTGCATTTTTATTTAATTACTATTCTCTAATTATTATACCCTAATTATTCTGGATTCTTATATGTTTAAAATTGTATACTTTAATTTGACTCAGAATACTCATTCATAAAACAGTTCATAGTTGTGGAATTTTTCCGTATAATAGATATCTAACTAGATCAACAAATTTTTGTTTAATATTATATGTATTCTGAACATTTCCAATTACAAATTTTCATGAAGGATTACGTGCATTTACAGAGTATAGTTTAACAAATTTCATTTTGTTATAGGCGTGGCGCTTAAGATTATGCAAAAAATAGTGAACAATAGTATTTGAGGAAAAAACTTTTTGTGAAAGAGAGGTAAGTATGCTTGAAGTGTAACACTGCCATGTTAAACATGTTTCAATAAAATTTTTGAACACCATCATCTTTTAATACCTCTTGATATCAGTCTCGCAATCACTATTTATTGCAAATGAATTATTACGCTTCAAACTCAAAGGAAAAAGTTTCCCAAAATTTACTGAAAATAGTAAATCTGAGAAAATTTTCAATATTTTATATTGCACTGTATCAAAAAAAAAGTCATTAACCAATCGATGAGAGTTTATATTTATACTGTTGGCCAAAGATGAGGATTTTTTCATGCTGGCGATCATAATGGCATTTCTTATCTCAACATAGTGTAAGATGTTTTATATTATTAGAGTTCATTCTGTTTTTCTGTTAACCATATCGACATCAAAGTTTTCGGTTTTATAAAAAAAATCAGGCAACAGCTTGTGTGTCAAATGTACAAACAATTAGTTTGTGTTATGTTAGCAGAAATAGACAGGGACGTTTTTCACGAAGGTAGATGTAATGGATAATATTCGATAGAAGTTTTATTTGGAGCACACGTATGTTTACTGAGATGGATATTATGTCTATTTATTCACGCCGTTATATCAACTGATATATTATTTATACTGAATTGAAAATTATTACAATGAAAACAGCAGGTGAAATATAAAAATGAAAAATATAAACGTCAATTACATATGACAACTGACTCTAATGATTATAAAAGATTTGCAAAATCAGAAAAAATACGTGTGTTACAAAATAAACCTTATTGATATGGACGATGAATCGACTATGGGAAAAACAACTTTCAAAAAGCAAATAAAACTCAAAAATGGACATCTTTCTCGTGTCAATATTCTTATTGATTATATTGAATATATTAATTACTTAATGAACTGACGTTGACGACTACTATAATTTTTTTCGAGTAATTACCAATAAAATGTTAAAGGATGGTTGGGAACAAAGAATATCTTATGAATCCAACTAATTGATACTATGATACACATTCCCAAGCTGATGTAACAGATATTGGTAGGTGTATCATTTATATTCCAAAAAGTCAGATACGAATGCAAAATTTCGAAATCATGTGATGGGTAATCGTACGGAGCTGGATGAACAGATATTCCATAAGGTTAGCCAATCTCAACAGTACAGTTCTAAGCTGATGAAACAGATATTGGAAGATGTATCGCTCATACTTTCGAAATTTACAGACAAGAAATTAAAAAATTTATCAAATTATTCCATTGGCAATCATAAGAAGCTGAATGAACAGATATCCTTTACGATTTCTCAACTTCAGTAATGAACAGCTCAACTTCAGCTGATGAACAGTTATCAGAAAGTGTGAAAAATTTAATGAAATAATAGGTTAAGGATAAACTATGTTCCAATGACCTGTTGTATATAGATTTAAAAACTAATTGAAGCACAAAAACCAACTTATAGCACATTCAAAACTGATAATCAAACAAAAAAAAAACATTTATTTGAAATATATTGAAAAGAAGGAAAAACTGTAATTTCAATGGATAAAACAGCTATTAAATTCTCCCATTATTGTAAAACAAAGAAAAAATACACTTTTCAGCTAATTACCACAAAATATTATTAATACTTGAACAATTCAACTTTTTGTATTGAAAAATTAGTTTAACAGGCCCAATATGAAGAATGAAGCCCCCGAGAACGAGAGAGGCGCCTCCACCACGTGTCGCAATCAGTTCTCGCTTGGCTATTAACGAGAGGATTTTTATTTGCTGTTTCACCCATTCATTCATTCATCCCAAATAATGAAAGAACTCATTTAAAAACTTAATTAAATATTTATTGTAACAGAAACGGAAAATATATTTTAGATTAACTCACACTCAAATGTTAATGAAACAAAATACATTCAAACAATCAAAAACTTACATTAAATTGCCACCCAGCGGGATCGAAGAGAAGGAGATGTGCTGCATTGCTGATGATTAATCGATACTCAAATGAATACTGAATACCGTCTGATGTCTGTTGATGATCTTGACCTCCCTCAATATTTATAAAGAATTATACGCTGACATTGCGACTTTGATCCAGTCACTGTACTAAGGTAAAATGCTCAGTATGCAATCTGTGCAAAGTTTGCGTATTTGGAGATTATTTTATATTCTATATCCTGTGATCGGAGCAATTTCATATTGTGTTGAAATGTTGAAGTGAGGTTGGAATATCTTTCAATTCATGTATTTACTTAAATAAATCTGAATTATTTCATGATTATTTTCTATATTTGACACAATCTTTAATTTCGAATAAAACCTGTCGAATACAACTTTGACACCAATAATATCGCGTTTGATAAATTTTTTCATGGGGGTGACGGTTGCCATCTGAAACCGTGGTTATGATATGTTATAAAGCCCCCATGAAAGCGTATAAAATGACTGTAGTATCAACTCGGCCCCCTCAGTACTCCGCCTCACCTATCGGCCCCTCTTGCGACTCTGCCTCACCCCTCGGCCCTCTTGTCACGTGATTCTAATTAAAAAAGTTTATAGTTATGAGATTGGACCCAGGACGTCCGCGTGGTAAACATTGTCCTTAGCCTCTACACCAACATAAGATATTGAAAGTAACTGCGAATGATGGGTATTTACAGCGAAAGTTTTGTCGGGATCGAAATTGACTCATTTTATATACCTGACAGCATTTTTTTTATTTCCGTAGAATGTTATCGTCATTATCATGTTGTGAATAGAAAAATATACACAGATTTGGGAAAGAATTAACATTTCATATAAAGATGTGTATGTGTGTGTAAGAGCGAGAGACGCGTGTAACGTAATCGAGGCAAAGAGAGATGGAGATGGTATCGAGGTTATACGCTGCCAATGCCAGCATGGCAGGTTCGGCGTTGCCGGTTGTACAATAAATCATTGTTTATGGGGCAATGTAGCGTTGCTGGTTTGAAAATGAAGGGTTACGAAAACGACTGTGTACGGGATGTCTCAAAATACATCATAAAAGAAAACATGACGTCGAAGTGTACAGGGTGCGTCAAAATACACCATTTGAGAAAAAACATGTCAGTTCAACAGAAGTCTAGCATTCCAACATGCCGAAAGGCATGCATAAGTTTCGACCATTTTTGCGTGCGTTTTCGACCGTTAATTACATTTTTGCCCACTTTCCCTGGACTATGATGCCAACATTCCCTGGACTATGATGCCAACTTTCCCTGGACTATCCACAGAGATAAAACCCGGAAAATGCTGACACCTCTTTTATTCCGAACGTTATCTTTTATTCCGAATGTTATCTTTTATTCCGAACGTTACCTTTGTTTATTTGATGACTATGCTTTTAAACCGAACTTTATCTGCATGAATGTGCTCAGATATAATTCATCATGTTATTCATCATTGCTTACTAATATTTTGTTCTAGAATGTTCTTTGATGACAACTATTACGCATAGTATTCTCATATATAAATACTATGACTTATGTATTGTAGTTAGTTCAGTTTTCACTTCAGTTACAACACGTTGTTACCTGCTGTCTATTAAATAAAACAACACATAGTAAGAATCGAACTGTTCTTTATTTGTGGGTGTTATTTCATATTCAAGAGTAATTCAACCAAGCTGTCAGTAAACTGTTCTCACAACACGGAGGGGCTTCAACGAACCACAACTGCTTGAGGTCCAACGTAATTCGTTTTTCGTGCGTTTTCGACCGTTTTCGATCATTTTGCATGCGATCGTTTTTCTTGCGTTTTCGACCTTTTTGCCTACGTTTTGTATTTTTGTTGAGGGTATATTATCATAAGTCGGTGAGGGTAGATGAAAAAGAAGAAATGATTTAGAATAGAACTTTAATATACATTTTTATTTTGATAATATATCACAAAGTCATTTGTATAAAATATCTACGTTTCGGAGACTGCAATTGTAGTTGGTTCGGTTGCGAATGTGATGCATACACGGTGAGACACCTTCGTTGTTGTCGAATGTGGGAACCATCCATGTTGTGTTGTCATAGCCCTCCAAATTCACAACACGTGTAGGTATATTCAACTCGTGACATTTTTCAGTTAGAAAGTCATGTTTTTGATGTCCCCGCACATAAATGACATCGACACCTTGTAGATTTTCCATGAGGATGGCATACAATTGATTATATTCCACAAAGCCAGAGGAATACCTCAATTCGTGAATGTTTCAGTAAGTAGGCAGCAGGGCTTCTAGCTCAAAATCGAGTGTTATTTCTTATGAAGGTTCATTTGGGAGATTTTTGACCATTTTGAGGTCACACGAGACTTCTGGCTCATTCCTCATGGAGATTAGCACGGGAAATAGCTAAGGTCCATTATGCAATTTTTGGTTCCCTTCAAGGTCACGCGAGAGTTCTAGCTCATTCCTTATGGAAATCAACATGGGAAATTGCTAAGATTCATTCTGGCGTTTTTGGTTCCTGTCAAGATCACGCATACGACGGAGAATCGAGCAGAAACGTGTGACGTCATCGACGCAAGATGGAATGAGTATCGTAGCGATTCAAGCGTAGACTCGACCCCCTCAGTACTCCACCCCTTGGCCCATTAGTACTCCACCCCTCGGCCCCCCTCAGTACTCCATCCCTCGCCCCCTTAGTATTCCACCCATCGGAACCCTTCAGTACCCCACCCCTCAGCCCCCCTTAATACTCCGCCTCCTTGGTCCCCTTAAGTCTCCACCCCTAGGCCTCCCTTGTCACGTGATTCTAATTAAAAAAGTTTATAGTTATGAGATATGAACTCAGGTCGTTGGCGTGATAGACTTCGTCTCTAACCTCAAAGCCAATGTGGAATATTAAAAGCAATAGCGAACTGATGATAGTGATGGAGTTTCGATGTCATCGGGGAACCTCGGGGATCTTCGGTCATCAATCTTCGGGATTCTCGATTAGAAGGAGACCTGTAATTGAAAATAATTGGTACGACGACAGTCAGTTGAATAATATTTCTTGTAGTTATTTGTGCGTGCGTGTTAGAGCAAGAGGATGAGTTTTTTGAAATCGCGTGGTTCATTCTGGAGGTTCATTCTGATAATTTTTGCTCTGGCGAACAATCAGAGCGCTCCAAATTGTCCCCGCACTAGCCAGCTCCAAAGCAGATGCGCTCCGTATTGGAGGCATCATCTCGGTGGTCCTCGCGCTCCGTATTGAGGCCCCCTGGGGTATCGGTTCGGGGGTCCTCGCACCCCAAAATTGGGGCTCCCTGAGGCCCATTGAATTGAATTGAATTGAAATGAATTGAAAAAAAAGTGTGTACCGTGTTCAACATTATAGAAAAAATATGACAAAAAAACTGAGAAAAATGTCTATCGCATGCATTATGTTGTCAATGTCATCCGTCTAGTAACATTTCACATGCCCTATTATTTTTAGGCACAGGTTCTCGATTTGGGTAGAAATCCTTGATTTTGGACCTCAATTTGAATATAGCCCTTGATTTAGGAGGTGGGTCCTCAATTTGGGCCCAAGATTTGACTAAATATTTTGTATCAAAACTTGATCCACCCTGCAAATAAAATGGTTCAAATTTCGAATAATAGATAAAATTACTCTACCAATTCATATAATAAACCATCGAAAATATATTATAACCTCAATTTGATCCACTCTACATAAATGTTCAAATCTACAAAAATAACTGTCAAAATCACTCTACTATTATGCCAAAGTGATTTGATAAGGCTTGAAACCCATATGATTTGTATTACGGAAAAAGGTGCAAAATTGTTACGAAAAAAGGTGCAAAACTGTTACGAAAAACGCACGAAAAAAAGTCAAAAAATACCATGCGATAAAACGTTCAGTTTTGTCACTTGAATCGCATCGAAAAAAACGTATTTTTCAAGCCATCATTTAATGCAAAAACTCATATGATTAACATTGCAAGATGTCACAAAAAAGGTGCAAAACTGTTATGAAATACGCACCAAAAAATTTTTAAAAAATCATGCGATAAAAAGCTCATTTCTGTTACTTCAATCGCATCAAAAAATCCATATGATATACATCGTAAGATGTCACAAAAAAGTTGTAGAAACTATTACGAAAAACGCACCAAAAAATCTTTATCGCATCAAAAAGTCGTTAAATCGATCAATTGATTGCTACCGCTATCTCAGCCGACGCTCCAGCCACTGCAGCCATCGCCTCAGCCGCCACTGCAGCTGTCTCCTCCATGAGTCGCAGGTGACGCTCTCTCTCTCGGCCATTTTGAATGTTTTTTTCACCGAACGGCTCTTACTGATCGGCGGCATCCTGATTTTATTCATTTGCCCCAGTTTTGGGGTGTAGGTGGTATAATTATCGATGTCCCACGATTATTCCATTTCTAAGAAAGAAATAGTATAATATTGGGGAACAACTATCTTTTTCGTTTCATCAATTCCCGTTCCCCTAGCAATCTAACTCTAATCTCTCATTTCTGGCTATACAGGGTGGGGAACATTAAAGAAAAGGAATATATACAAGGTGTAGAAAAAATAGCGTCGACGTTTAAGGAAAATATACCGTGACGAAATACAGGGTGAAAAAATATTTACCGTGTGCAACATTGAAGAAAAAAATATGGCAATGACTGAGAAAACATGTAAAAAGGAATATGTGCATGTTAGTCAGCATGAATGCTGTCCAAGGGAGTCCACGAGAAGGTATGCACTTTCACAAGCATGTAGATAGCTCAACTCCTTTGGGAAAATGGGAAATTCAATAACAAAACAATGAAAAAACTCGTTATCACAAGGAGGAGACACACAGATTCCCAAAGTTAATTGAGGGATGTCTTTCTTAACTTGTAAAACATGAACGAGAAGGAGACATACAGATTACCAAAGTCAATTGGGACCTCCCAAAGACACCTGTCTTTCTTACCCATGTCAAAAAAAATATCTAAACAAGCGATTTTACTATTTCGAAATCGAATGTAAGGATGGGGTAGATTAGGAGTTAGGTCATTGTTCATCATCTTTTAATGAACCAAGAGATCGATTCGAGTTTTAGTATACCATACAATATATGTATATATTTATTCCATAAAAAGATCATTTTACAATGATATAGAAATCATCAATGGTAAAACAATATATATCAAAACAGAATTACAAAATACATAAATAAAACACATACACATAATAATTGAAATTGAAAATAAAGGACATGAAATCAATTGTAGACTGACGAATGGGGATATTTGAAATATTCATTAATAGTATAACATAATATATAATAGCGGTGAAGTTATTCTGTAGTATCCATTGAATTTTCTTCTATTGAATAATGCCCCTCAAGGAAGGGTGACATATGACTGAGAGATTAGATAACGTTTGTCATCATCTGGACTAAGAGCCACTTTCGCCTGCCCAATACTGAAGACGTTGTGAGCAAAAGATCTCATGGTACATTGTGTGATGTTCTTCTGCTTGAAATTCTCCAGACAGTCGATGTAATCTTCGAATGTAGTCGTAGTTTTCACCACCGACGTTTTAATACCCTTTGCCTTCCTAGTGATGCCGTAGTTGGAGATTATATTTTGAATTTCGTCCTCTTCATATTCATCAAGTTCCAACTTCCGCTTCAGTTTCATAATGTCAGCTTCAGTTTTTATCACTTTTGTGGTATATAATTTGGAACGAAGTCCAACATAATCAGTCATTGGCACTCCATTGTTCTCATCATTCAACATGCCTAGGACTTTCTTGTTGACTTGAGGAATGTTGTATTTATTATTATCGGGATAGTCTGAGGTATCGAAAAATTCACGACAATCCTTCATAATTGCATAAGAGTCCTGATGCAACTCGTGAATGAGAGAATCCGTATCAGTATACATAACGGTGCAGTCCTCTCCAAAAAGATCAGTCATATACCCATAGTGAAAATCATATATTTTTGTCTTAGATGTATCCAATATAACCTGTTATGTGCATGTGATCTCCTTTTTGAGCAAACTTGGCTGAGCCCACCTCGTATTCCTCGCTCAACAAAGAGGAACATATCAACATCGGTAAGAAGTTCCAGTTTCTGTTTTGTATATTCCAACATTGCGTCCCATGTGAAACCCGGTAAAGTGAAATAATGTGCAGGATCGAATTTATGTGAGTTGAGGATGCCGGTTCTGAACATTTCAAAGACATCAGAAAGCAAGAGAATATCGGTCTTCATATATAAGTTCACATAATCACCTAGATTTTGACAGTCGAAGGTGGTCCATACATCCTGAGCTCGTTGATAAAAACGTCGGGGGCAGGGCTTATTTTCCAGTTTATTATAAAACTTATCCTGGTTCATCGAATCGATTAAACGAATCTAATAATTATATGGCATAAATCCTTTCATCGTTAAAAGTTTGAAGTGTTCCATACGCACATTGGCAAACTGCAACTTCAGATTGGGGAAGATATGATGCCAGTTTATCTAATGAAGAAGACATAAAACGGAACGAGTCGATAAATCTGAATTGAATTGGTGTATCGTCAACGTGTTTTGTAAAGGAAATATACTTTTCTTTGGTAATCGGGGGTAGATCAACCTTTCCAGCCATTCTTGTAGCGATGTCTCCAAAGATGAAGTGTGCGTCATATCCACTCAAGTTGTGAAAAACAACAGGAACAGTATGAAAGTCTTTGAAGTTGATGTTGCATCCTTCATGCATCCTTCATGCAAAAATTATTTTCAGGTATCAGGTGATTATGATCTTGAACTTTCTTATCTTCGGGAGTGAAGGGTTCTTCGCAGATGTGATAGTGTGTAGCTCTTCGAAACTCAACTTCTTGCTCTGTAGTCGTATCGATGTCGAATGAACACCAAAACACTGTAGTCATATCTTCAGCTAGTTGACTCGTCAGCGAACCATTGTATACAATCCTCTTCACGATATGCCCTATAGAAGGATAGAGTGTATCGTATGAGTACTTTAAGTAGTAACCCATAGCTGCCGGAATATGATGTTGAAGTTTTTAGGATCATCGGTAGTCTTCAGAATCGATTCCAAGTCGGCGTATACGATTAATAGAGCCTTTTCTCAATTTTTATGGTTTTTGAACTTGACAATGTTTTTTCCCTCCTCAGGCATCTTGATGACTGTTTCATTAATTCCCTGGCAATCCTCAGTATGTTTCTCCAATTTCTCTTGGGATCGAAAGTAATGTAGGCAGCGGTCACAAAAGTACTTTTGACATTTTTCTCTACTCAATTGTCGTGAAAGCAGTCTTCATAAGTTTTTGATCCATACAAAATGGTGTTTAGCAGGATAATTATCATCTTGTATGAGGAGTAAATTGATGTGTTTGTCTTTTTATCTTTAGCTAGATATGATGGACATATTTCGAAGGATTTCTTAATTCTTTCGAAAACATAAACATTGATGGAAAAATTATTCTGCCTCTCAAATCTGAGAATTTGCCTGATAGTCATAGGGAACTGTATAACCTTCAATTTAAGAACGCTGGAACAGTGGGGATAAGATAAAGTACGATCAGCATTTTTCTGCACATGATACATAGCAGAAACGACAGCCCAGGCGAAGCAGGCTTGGTCATCATTCTTAACATTGATGCAAGCATGCTTCTTCCGGATCTGAGGTTGCAACTTAATATATGATGATCCCAGCTGCGGAGTAAATTTGTTGATATTTACTTCTAAATCGACAATCGCTTTTAGAACCCATCCACTATCACGTTCTTGAAATTTCTCCAACTCCCGCATGATTCGACCCTCTACATGTTTCCTAAATCATTCATTCAAGTCGGTTTTACGGTAGATTAGAGCATTCGATTTGGTGAAATATTTGGTTTCCTTCAAAATTTGTTCACCTTTAGCAATTTCAAATTCACCTCCGAATACTGTAATCACCTTGACTGCCTCTTCATTTTCCAGAACATTTTGGATTCTTCTTCTGAACATAACTTTGCAGTCCTTCAAAAATGCACCAGGATCCTTGTGTTTTATATTGGAGATGATGCCTGTTATAATTCTTGACTTGAAGGCTGATGTCAGCTTTTCGCTGAGTTTACGTCGGTGAGATGTAGGGAAGATAGATAATTAGTCATTCAAAAAAGGAAATAAATAATCAAGTTGCTGAGATGTCTGAATGAAATATAAAAATCATATGAAAATTAACAGTTATGAGTTTTCGCACCTAAATTCCCATTATAAATTTCATAAATTCAATTAGTTGAATTACTGTCACCCCTGAAACAAATAAGATGAATACAGAACGCCCCGTGTGTCATTCACTGTCTAGTTCTTGCAGCAGAAAAATGTATGAAAAGTGTTTTCTGTCGAGTGTAGTTATCTTCAGCTTGTTCTAGTGTGTTGTGAAAATGTTACAAATAACGAGAAAATGCTCGCTTACTTGCAACGTTATGGATACATCAATACCACGAATGACTGGTGGTTATATAGTCTGCAATAGCTGATTTCCAAAAGCAATACAATCTTCCTGTTGATGGTACACTGATTCAACGACCGAGATGCTGTATGGCTGTAGGTCCATATAAGTGGAATAAGACATCACTATAGTGGTCCTCCCCCCCCCTTGCCAACAGTGAAGAGTTAGAAATTACTAAAAAGGCTTTCCATTTTTGGCAAAAAATCTCTAATCCCAAATTTAAATATGTTCGATATTCAAGTCGCCAAAACCCGATATAATTATATCTTTTCAAAAGAGACAGCATTATTTTCGGCCAGACTGTATCTGTCCAACAAAAGGTGACGTGTACAGAGAAATTCATCTGGATGAGAAAGGTGGAAATTCAATGAAAATCAACAAGGAACTAATCTGCTTGTAACCTTAACATACGAAATAAGACATGTTCTAGGTTTGGGACACTACAGCGTCATTAGATCCGTTATGTATCCCTTTTATAATGAGGAAATTGGTGAAGCGGCCGATGACGATATTATTGCAATGGAAAGTCTGTTTGGTCGACGACGACATGAGCCTTCAGTTCATCATGGAACTGCACGAAAATCCAGTAATTATCCTACATCAAATCCAAAAACAACTACAAGGACGATTCCGACCTCAGTAACGATTCCAACAACAACAACAACCAAGGATAGTGTTGGGCAGCAACAGCTGTGTAATATGAAAATACCTGATTTCGTGTTTCTGGCCAAAGCCCCCCCGAATTTCCCAATCAAAAAATGTACATTGGTTCAGGCTTCTATTCATGGAAATTAGACTTAAACGGAATGTCATTACCTGTAAAGGCAGAAGGTCTCGACACCTATCTATATCGAGAAGTTGCAATTTCACAAATTTTACAAAATTCTGCGGGGGATTTACTAGTTTTCGACACAAATTATGGAGTGTCTTCATATTCCGATGCAGGGTAAAGAAGTGTTTTTTCAAACATATAGCGGCAAAATGTACATAACGATTCGTACATGGAATTTTTTCAAACACCTTAGTGATAACGAGAAGAGGGCAAATAAGCGACATGTTTACAGGCATACCCCATGACATCACATCGGCATTTCGTTACATCGATGGACACATGTACTTTTTCAGAGAGAACACGTATTTCAAATACAACGAGTTTACACGTCGTATTGTTGAAGCAGGACAATTCAATTGGAATATGTTTGGAGTCCGATGCCCCAGTGAAGGACTGTTGAATCAACTCAGATTACTGTTATCAAAAATAACTTCTGTTTATTTTTTGTTGAATGACTGTGACATTTGTTGAATTTCTACTAGAATGGAATTTCGTCCAACACAGATTCAACGGTAAAGTATTAGGAATAAAAAAATCAACAATGATCAATGACCATTGAAGGATTGAAAAATTTTTGTTAAAAAACTCATCAATAAAAAATATCTCCACATAAGACTGTATCTTTCTCACTATGTGTGTGTGTTCTCATGACGGTAGGTCATGTGTTTGACATTTTAGCTCAACGCTTTCGTTGATACTTTGGAAAAATTAATTCATAACCTGGTTATGTCGAAACAATCATTTTAACAATATGCATACTACATAATTATCTGCGTAGCAACAACGTAAACATAAAGAAGAGGCAGCTCTATGGACAACAATGAATGTATACTGAGAAATATACCGGGACAGGGTGGTAATGCACAAAAAGCAGCGTTTAATACCAGAGATATATTTACCAGGTTTTTTAATTCAGAGGTCGGATCTGTGCCTTGGCAATATGAAAAAATATAATCTACCTACTTATTATACTTTTAAGAAAAAATAATATTTCGTTTAATGTGTATTCATAGAATAATATATATTTAATAAATACATTAACCTTTTTGTAATTTATTGCTAATTGTGGTCCATAATGTGTTTTTATACATACTGTCAGCGTATTTTTTATTAGAAAAATAATAAAGAGCTTCATTTTCTCTAACATATTCGATAAGGATTTCATCTTCTTCCAATAAAAAACTGTCCTTCTTCTGACGAAACGACATTGTCACCACTAAACTCCTAAAATCCTAGGAACCCAAATGCTACCAAGCCGGTAACGTATTCACACTTGTCTGAACCTGCACGGAACCTGCTTGGCAAATATTGTTTGAGAAGAACCCCGCGGGCAAAGGTCGTCGTTTGCCGAGACGTTGCCGGCAATAATGTGAATTTAACCACACAAAAACCATATGATCAATGGAAAAAGATATTTTGTCGATTCGGTGCCTTGCCTGTGCCGAGCACGTGACTTGGACGAAAATGAGAATTGACCTTTATATTGCTTGATATAAAAAGGGGGGGAAGGGGGGTAATTGAGGGTTCATTTTATGAATAAAATCCGCATCACCCACTTCATTCCTAGGTATTGTCGAAGATGGAAGCAATACGGATATTCTACGGTCCTCAAGCTGCTAAGAAAATCATACAGTTGAATATTAAAAGTGATATGATTCAACAGTGGTATTGCGATAAAACAATCTCTTGTTATTGACTCTTTGAAAAAACATTCTAATTCTAAAACTCTCAATTATATTCATACGTTGGAGGAGTATCGCAGAAACGGATATGATACAAAACTCATCGCTCACATTAAGAATCACAGGTGGAGTACTAAGGGGGCCGAGGGGTGGAGTACTAAGGGGGCCGAGGGGTGGAATACTAAGGGAGAGCCGAGGGATGCAGTACTGAGGGGGTCGAGTCCACGCTTGAATCGCTACGATACTCATTCCATCTTGCGTCGATGACGTCACACGTTTCTGCTTGGTTCTCCGTCGTACGCGTGACCTTGATAGTAACCAAAACGCCAGAATGGACCTTAGCAATTTCCCATGTTGATTTCCATAAGGAATGAGCTAGAACTCTCGCGTGACCTTGAAGGGAACCAAAAATTGCAGAATGGACCTTAGCCATTTCCCGAGGAATGAGCCAGAACTCTCGCGTGACCTTGAGATGGTCGAAAATCTCCTGAATGAACCTTCATAAGAAATAACACGCGATTTTGAGATAAAAGCCCTGCTGTTTAATTACTTGTTTCGCTCCAAGTAACAGGAGGTACGGCGATATTTTTTACTCAAACTGGAAAATGATGTGTTTGGCACCAGTGTTACTACACTGAATTCCAATCCTAATGGCTATTTCTTTAGGATGGAATTTTTGCTCATCGGTGAAGCCTTGAATATCAACAACAGCTATTCTCATGTTGACACTTCGATTGATACTGAAGCAAAATCACATGTTCAGTTCCATTTTTTAATAATTTTGCTGGAGGTGTTCTATGGCAGTGTCGTGCACAATTATGCAATTATGCAATTTTGAGGAAATCCCTCGGATGATTCGATTTCAAGTTTTACATCAACACTGGAACTTTTGATGCTCCCATGCCTTCTGGAACAATCGATGACAAAGAGAGTTTCGTCCGTGAAGATGGTGAAAGTGAGAAGAGGATTATGTTGATTGGTCAATTTGTAGCTGAGACCAATTGAGACCAAAGCTTGCGAAAAAATCCCCTTTGCAAAATTCAAATGCATATTTTCCTCGGGGTGATTCTTACCTTCAGAGTGAGCGTTACATTGGTGATATTCAAATGATTGAGTATTGTGAGATCATTATTGACTTTGGTGTTATCACGAATTTTTGGAAACATACAATCACATAGCGAGGGCTTTCGAGAAACGAGGAAGTCTTGACGGCCCATATTTCATTTTTTGCACCTTGTGTGAGAGCAGGCAGCAAATGAAGTTCCCATTTTCAAAACGGTATGAGAATAGGAGTGTCTGCTTGGATAGCTTTCAAAAGTTGCAATTTAATTTGATCATGCGGAAAGAGTCGTTTAACTTCCAGTTTGATATTTTCAATTTCCAATTTAACTTCCGTTTTCGGTTTTGGTGCAGCAGAAGTCTCTTCTATTTTGAAACAGTTGCTATCATCTTCAGCTCGTACTAATCAAATGGAATGCTTACGGTAGGAAACATACCGATAGTCGTTGAAAATATTCAAAAAATGCTTGATGGGTATGAGCATGTTGAATGTTAGATGAGTTGTGTTGATGACGCCCGTATTGTTGGAAAAAGTCCAACCGGAGGTGACCAAGTGTTTGATATCTTCGTCGGTGTAGATGAGAAAGCCTCTTACAGCACTAACAATTCCAAGTTCACGAACTGCTTCCAATTGCTTACCTGTATGCTCATAACTAGCAGATTGAAACATGAAAACACCAGCATTGTTTACGAATGACACCTTACCGTCCCCTTGGGTCTTCTCAACTTTTCCACTAATGAACAGCAGACTATCGAACAAAGCATCGTAGGCATCGGATTGATTGATGTTGATTTCAATAACATCGTTTTTGCGAAAAGACTTGACATAAGGATTTAGGTACGCCACTCTACTTTTTGTATGGACTTATCGATTTGCGGTTTTCAGAAAATGTTGAACACTTGATTGGACAACATGATAACCAAGAGATTCTAGAAACAATTTATTTTCCGTTGTCAATAGTTGTCGACTAGTGAAGGTCTTGGTGAAGACTGACTTAGAGTATGGAGGTGAATTATTTTTATAGATAGTCAGCACCATACTTTCACTTCAATTCCAAACGAATTATTATTTCTTCGGTTCGGAAATCAATCAGCCTAGAATGTTGGTCGAGCACTCGCAGCGTAATATTGTTTATTTCGTCTCTATGTGCAATAGGTAGGTAAATGGGGTGATTAGGTGTTTCGTTAATTGCATATCCCGGATCAACATCAACAGCAAATTCGTATATCGTATGAGTCGGTGAGTCGTTGTAGAATGCTCCAACGTAATATTGCTATCTATGTGTATTGTGCGTACTTTAATGATATCCATAGGTAGATCGGATTCGTAAAGTACGTTTGGTTTGAGAAGAGTAGATGAAAAGCCCAGTATGTGAGCCAAGCTATTTGCAGGTCGTCAACGTCACCAGTTTCGTAAGATCCAACAGGGATATCGATGCTTTTTTGTTTAGTTTTGTCAGCGTTATCATGGAAGTAGAATTTCGTACCTTCTTCAATATTGGGTATACTGTTTTACGAATCGAAACTGAGCAAAGCCAAAGTATATTCAGAATCAGAATCAAATCGAATGGGTGGATTGAAATCGATGGAGAGCGTCGAAGAACGACTCGTTAGCGTTAATATCATAGACATGACTGATATAATGTCAGTATGACATCTCCTTAAATAATGATTGAAACAACAACATTTTGAATAAAATCGTTTATTTCTACAATAATTACATTCTATTTGTGAACTTACAGGACCATAATACATTGCATTTTATAGCGATGACGCAGCTGATGTAGGTGGTGGTACCTCATATCGGTAATGGATGAAACATGATAAACGAATCTGCAAAGCAAATCGATGTTGGTAGTCCTTTGGTAATCTATGCCAAACATCCAATAATTCCCGAAGTTTAGCATTCTCAATCAAATAGTCGATCGATAAAGTTTTCAATTCCGCATCGGTTGAATCTCGCAAAGATTTATCTCCAACCATTTTTGCAGACATTATGGAGCAGAAACTGTAGACACAGATGTCCGCAATTACTCTGATCGAAATTTTGATACTGATCAGTGTCATATGTAATCGTTATATCCCCTCCAAATTATCTTACCAATTCCATTGGAGGTTTGAAATTACCGAAACTATCAAATTATTGTACAGCATTGCCATTCTTAATGTAAGCTACCCAATGAGTGCCTTTATTCAATCCAGAATTCAAATTCAATACAGCACATTCTCGCAGCCGAGGACCACGAGTTGGCAACGTGTCGCGCATAAAGACTCCACGAAAATGTGGAATTCTCAGTTGACGGGTACATTTTTGAATTTTCGAATCGTATAATGCTCTATGGGGTAGCTTCAGTAGGAGTTTTTTTGCTTGTTCAAGTAAAAACCTCGCCCTTTGCGTTGTTGTTGTTTCTTCAGGAACAGACCAAATCCTCGGGGTGTGTTGCGTAGGTACAAACCGGAACCTGAATGTTCCATAGCTTTATTGTGACGTTGATCTTCAAGTTCCTTTTTGGTATTTTCAGCATCTATTACGGTTTCTGCGATAGCGCCTGCTCCACCTGCCAACGAACCCAAAGCTGAAAGGGCAGCGAATATAAGTATGAGTCGTAGGATTCCTCCAGATTTTGCTTCAAATGGTATTATCCTAGGTATCTGTATGTTTTTACGTCTTCCAGCTTGACTCAATGCCATTTTAGCAGCTTGCAAAGCCGAAGCACTAGATTTCTTAATATTGCTAGGATGTGGCTTCCAATTTTTAGTAATTTTTTGAAGCGTATCACGTCAAAAGGACATCCCCATGCCCAGCTTACGTTTCGCTTTCATTGTTGTAGTTACGAGCCGAGCTGCAGCTTTTCCACCAAATCTAGAATCTTTCGATTTAACGCGTTCCCAAGCTCTATTTTTCAACACTTGATCTGCTTTATGACGGTCTTCTAATGAGTCGCTTTGAGAGTACGTGATATCGTGATCTTTACAATATTCGTCCAAAGGATTTACACCGGTGTCACCGCGTTCCAATCTCATTTTCAATTTGATGCCTAGTACGCAAAACTGATAACCAGGTAGATGTAATTCGAACGGGAGCTTATTGATAATCGAATTGACGACACCTGCACCGGAGTGAGTTAACATTGAGAATGATTGGGTGATAACTGTGATGTTAAATATTATAAGATATTCCAAGAATATTCCCAAGGAATATTCTTAAAATATATCAAAGGTTCGCCAGGAGCACTTCCAGGAAATATTCTCCAGAAGATATATATATATAGCCATAGCATATTCATAGCATAATACAATATCCTTAAATGTATATTCATGAAATATACCTGGAATATCTATTGCTATGTGGGATTCTTGAACTAATCTATGATATACATTCAAACATTCAGCTCGGTAGCACCCGAATGTATAACTCTCAGACTCATAAACATAAAAATATATTAAATGTTCTTTCGAAAAGAGTACATACTTCAAGCTGACATTTACACCAATCATCAAGCATACATCAAGCATACAATCATCAGCGTGCGTGCCATACAACGGAACGGTTGACTTTCGACTAACATTGTACACGATTGAGGCACTGAGTGGGGCAGAAAAGGGTTGCCCAGAATTCACCCACTATCTGGCTTATAGTGGGTGGCTGAATTTGTTCTCTGTGACAATTTTGAGATATTGGACTTTTGACCGGCTGGAAAGGTGAAATACCCTTATGGACGCACTGATTCTTTTGGTTGCATTATGCTGATTACATTCGAAGGAAAAAACTTAGCAATAATTTTGCCCACGCGAAGTCCTTCTCCAGGGTGAGATGGGGCATTATCCATTAACAAGACTGCTTTAATAGGAAGGCAGTTTCTTTTCAAAAACTTAGTCACAGAAGGCACAAACTCTTCTTTAAACCAGATAGTAAATAAATTCGCATCCATTCTCTTCTGATTCTTGTAGTACACTGGTATTGGATGGAATATCCTTCAAAGTCCTGGGACGTGCAGTCTTTCCAATCACCATCAGAGGGAGTTTGTGCTTCCCAGATGCATTGGAACATGCCATTATGGTTAATCTTTCCTTACTCCTCTTACGCCCAGGAGCTGATATTTCCTGTTGAGACGCCAAGGATTTTGAAAAAAGCATTTTATTATTCACACAACTTTCATCGCAGTTATAAATTCGATCATACGAGTACCCACTATCTTCGATTTGCATTTTAAAGTGTTGCTTAAATTTTTCAATTGATGATATATCAGCGGAAAGTTTCTCTCTACATACAGTTTAGTTGTCGTACACCATACCGTTTTTTCCAGCGGTCAAGTCAACCAGAACTGGCTGTGAACTGGTCTGATTCTGGAAATTGCCTACTAAACAATATTGCCTTCTGTTGTGAAATTGGACCTGACAAAGGCAAACCTTCTGATCTTTGTTGGTTAAACCAAATGCATAATGCTTCTTTAACTTTTTCAAATTCGCCAGTTTTCATTGACTTTCTCCCCGTGGACGAAGAGGCTTGTTTTATACACCATTCTTCAATTTTAGTGCGATTTCTTTTACAATCTCCAATTGTTACCTCCCTTACTCCATAATCTCGTGCAACAACTTTGAGTGTTTCACCTGCTTCTACTCTTTTGAAAACTTTTAATTTTTCTCCATTTGGAATGACAATTCTTTTTCAACATGTAGGTACATACACGCATCTACCAGAAGATTGTCGTGACGGTCCAACTGAATACATAGAGTAGTATATTTCTGCTGAATGAACTTCGTGTGAACACAAAAACAAACTGTAAGCACACCACACACTTTCACATGCTAACTAACTCCAGAAACCTAAACGGCAGTTTTAGGGGTTTCCTAACACTATTCGTGGATTCCCCATCGATTCTAAATTGAAATACCCTACCCCTACAAGATCGGTTAATCCGGAGCTCGGTTAAACACGACTCGAATAAACGGGGGTCTACTGTATATTCAGCTTGGGCTACTGTATTGTGTTCGGTGTTACCTACTTGCCTGTAAGAAATAAATGAGTTCTTGAGAAAAAAGGTTTTGGCTTTCTACTTTTCCAGCTTCATACAAAAAAAATGTGAGAATATTCTTTTATTTCTTTGGAATCAGAATCTTTTATTACTTCTGTACATTCTAGTGAATCATTTCAGTGTATTTGGGTTACTTATTTTCCCACAGAATACAATACTTGTGGTTGGTTTATCTACTATGAAATACAGGAACGGTCTGTTTGCTTGGAATCTTGGAGGCCTTGATTTGTTTTCCAAACTAGCTCCTGTAAAACACATTGAAAACATCATGAGAACTCAAAAGTCATAACACAATCTAGTGACTATTTCTATATCATTTTATACTGGACATTAAAAGGTAATCTGAGAAATCAATTAATCAGAAATACTTTGGGAAAGGTTTTTCATTCTTAGTCCTTCATTTTACCGAATTTATCATTTTCGGACTTTAATATGAAATTCGAATTTTGCGTTGCGTGGGGTCAAAATCGATTTCCAAGCAACTTTTTCAAATAACTTATTTCGGTATCATCAACGCGAAGCAACATATCAAGAATTTGTCCTTTTCATAGGAAAGCAGTAGGTTAGGTTACGACCCTCCACCGTCACTCGCAAGGGTTTATTATGGCCCACACCTATTCACACTCGACCAAATCAACCCAGCTTCTTAACGAAGCCAATCAGTTCGTATGGTGAGTGGTATTTCAGGTCGGATGGTAAGAGTACGGCTCTGCCAAATTATAATATCCTGATTCGGTCTCCAGCGGGGCAGGCAAAAAGTATGTGCTCTGATGTTTTATCATTTTCCAAAGAGAGGCGACACACACTGTCTTCCGACAGTCCGAGTCTCTGCATATGATGATTCAAATGACAGTGACCGGTAACAAGGCCTGTTAGTTCATCGTAGTTCATCCCTACTGTAGTCCAACAACTGTTTGGTATCAAGCTTCGAAGGGTGAATAAACGTCTTGAAGTGAGCCAATCCTGGAAGTTTCTGCCAGAAGTTCATAAATCTTCTTGACATCCAGGTGTTCAATCTTCGTTTGGCAAGGCTGGTGTTCGATGAGGACTGTAGTTAACATGTGGGCAGGCTGTTGGGTATTCAAAAAGGAAGGGATAACCCGGAAAAATCAATGAAGGACGACACTAACCTCCAATTCCCCCAACATCAACTCCAATTCGGAAATCTCCTTGCCCTCTGGTTTCACTTCCTATTATTTGATCGTGGGGTACCCCGGTAGCGATTTTGAAGGAATCTTGAAGGATGCTGTCTTGGAAGTAGATATTTGTAATTTTCACGTCACAAAACATTTAGCGGAACACACGTCTTGCTTGTCTGTTTTTCTATCCACGACTGTCCCTCCGACTAGAGATGGGTAGGTAATTGAGGAACGGTATTTTGGAGCGCGATTTTATGATACCGTACCGTCGCGGTATTCAAGAAAGATGCGCGACGGTATTTTCAATAGACGGTATCTATCGCAGAGTATCGTACCGCATCGTGTCGCGTCGCCTCTTGGCCTCTCAGTTCTCAGTTCAGTTCCTACTGTTCCTAGTAGGAACACGATACTTACGTAGAACGTATACTGTACCGTTTCTCTCTGTCGTGGTGGGTAAAGTGAGAATGGAACACCATCGCGATATATCATCCGCAAGCTGTTATGGATCTTTTTGGCACATGTATTACCCCCAATTGAGTATTAGGCGGTATTGGTCGATATTCAAAGCAGTTAATTAATGTTTGGTTGAGATCGATATGAAACATTTTTTGCATTTTATTTGAATGATTTGTCATCAGGTAAATGAGATACATGAAATAAAATTAAAAATTTACTTCATAAAATTAACAAAAAATCAAATATAAACACAGAGTTAAAATGAATAAATGAAATCAAACAAAATAAAAATTCTATATGAAATAAAAACCGAAAAGCAAATGTTCTAAAATAAAAATGAGCTCACAATAAGGTAAGTACCTACACGAAATTAAATAATAATCCTATCTATACTATAACATCACAAAAATATCAGTCAAGATTCAAGGATGAGTTTATCTGATGAAATAACTAAATGAGCGCGTAAAATAAATAAACAAATACATACATTTGCGGAGTTATTTGTGGGAAAGAAATTTGAAATTCGAATCGGAGTATAGTTCATTGAAGCCGATATTTCTACAGGCTCAACCAAAAATTAACCCAAGTTAAAATTTTAAATAGAGCCCTGTACATTTCATCAGATCAGTTGATGAGATATGAAATTATCTTTTCGAGGTTATAATACAAGTGACTATTTTTATTCAAAATGACGGCGTAGGAGTCATTTCCTCCAAATTCAATATGGCCACATAATGTTTTTACGATATTTCAACCATGAAACCACTATATTGAATTTGAAAAAAATGGCTGCTATGTTGTCATTTTGAATAAAAATAGACACTTGTGATATAACATTCAAACAAGAATTTCATATTCTTGAAACAGTATACAAAGTTATATTCTATTCTGTTTTATGACTGTTGTAAACTGTCCAGATGGTAGAGAACCAGAACAGGCCCTGAGATTCAATTTCAAAGCTTCTACAACCTACAACGCAACGGCGATACGCATGACGTTCCATAATGCTTAGTATGGTCGTTCCTTCTCATGAAGTTTCGCTATGGAGTATTCAGTATTTAATCGCGGTATTTTCCAGTCGCGATCGCGACTGGAGCGCTCCAACGAAGGAACGGTATTTCCCATATCTACCTCCGACCTCCGCGCGTGTGACTGAGACTGATAATTATACCTGAACCCACATGCAATTACAGATGAATACCGAACACCGAAATTAACGCTATCACTGGGGCTAAGTATTGCGAAAAGTGCCTCACAAAAATCAAATATCCGCTTTCAAAAATAGGTAGGATACAGGGGTGTCTTCATCTCAACTGTGTCACACTGTAAATTACATTTTTGCAACTCATGGGCTTTCAAACAAAATATTTCCTACAGGGCAGAACAAGAACAATAAATTAAGAACCGAGAAAATGATTCCTACCAAAATATAATTGGAAGGTCTTTGTAGACAAAAATAGGACTACAACATGGAACTAGCTGATGGCAACTTTTGATGAAGATTAAGTATACATCGTTGAAACAATTTAATGCAGTCTTCTTCATCTTTACCCTTCTCATAGCATATGAGGAAACACACATACCTACAGCTGCAGTTGCAACAGTTCCTTCCTCATCGACTTCAATCTCTGACTTCTGGATAATTCTTGACAAGTACAGATACTGGTCGAACATTTCCAATAAATTGGCTTTGTCGATGTCGAAAACATCTTTGATTCCAATCTGACTCAAGAAATAAAAGAATATAAAATAAAAAAAGTTGATGTTTAAAATAACAAATTATATAAACACTCCCTCAACAAAGACAACACAAATGAAATCTATTGGTACCTTACTATGCGTTTTATTTAACATGACAAATGTGTGAAAAGAAAAGCTATGGTATTGTCAAAGGTAGATAAAATACGAGAAAAACTCTTATTCAGCTTGGATAATTTTCGGTTAAAATTCATAATCATATTTCCTGGTTACGAGGTTGTCATCTGAGAAAACATCAAAACAAATCGTACGATACAATCACTCAGTGTTAGAGATAGTATTCGATGTCGGTTCGTATCTTCTGATATATGCAGGATAAACAAAGTAGTCCAGAGTTGGCTCGAGGTATACGTAACTACCTCTAAACTGCTTCGTATTACAAAATAAACGGAAAAAACGATGACCTCAAAAAGAATGCATAAAAAAGGAACATTCAAGTAAATCAATCTGCGAAAAATTTTGGAAATTCAATGATAATTCAACAACTCTCACCAACTTTGAATAAAATTACATTTGAATGAATCCATCTGNCCGATATTTGATTCCTTCATTCTGATTGACTAACCGACACAACTCTGTAACAGAAGTTAAGCTGAGTGTTCCACAAGGTTCCGTTCAGGAGTCACGCATGTGAAACGGTCGAAACGGACGCAAAACGGTTGAAACGCATGTAAAACGGTCGAAACGCATGTAAAACGGTCGAAACGCATGTAAAACGGTCGAAACGCATGTAAAACGGTCGAAACGTATGCAAAACAACGTATTTTGGAATGCCGCCGTCGAATACTTCGCTTTCCCCATTGCCCCCCACGTTAACTTCACAACACGTAACTCCTCGACACCTCTAGTGCCATCTCTCCTTCTTCTGATGATTCTTACTTGGTCAACAAAGATACAACTTAGTGTCCTTCTGACATGTTGGAACGCTAGACTTCTTTTGAACCGACATGTTTTTTTCCTCAAATGGTGTATTTTGAAACGCCCTGTATTCTGAAATTATGTATTTCGAGACACCCTGTACACATTGAGGGATCGCACGTTAAAATGTTAGGGCCCCGTTAAAGACTTATGTTTTTTCAAATAATGGATTTTGTCACACCTTGTACACAAAGACGTCATGTTTTTTTTCTCAAATGATATATTTTGTACACATTGAGGGATCATACGTTGAAACGTTAGGGTTCTGTTGAACTGTCATGTTTTTTCTCAAATAATGTATTTTGTCACACCTTGTACACATATTGACTTCATGTTTTTTTCATAAATGATGTATTTTGAGGCACCCTGTACACATTGAATAATCGCACGTTGAAACATAAGAGCCCTATTGACCTGCCTTTTTTTTTAAATGATGTATTTTGCCTCACCTTGTACACATTGACGCCATATTTTTTTCTTGATGTATTTTGAGACTTCCTATACACATCATGGGATCGCACGTTAAAACATTAGAGCCCCGTTAGTCTGTATTTTTTTCTTAAATGATGTATTTTGCCATACCTTGTACACATTGATGTCATGTTTTTTCCTTGACTGATGTATTTTTAGATACCCTGTACAAATTAAGCGATCACACGTTGCAACGTTAGAACCCCTTTGAACTGCCATGTTTTTTTTTATTGACTGACTGATTTTACTGACATCACTGCTCAAATCTTTTTATTTTTTCCTGGCTAGATCCCATTTGATTATTCTTCGACATTTTGGTCCCACCATAACGTTTCACAAAGTGAAACTCGAGGCTGTACAGAACAATTTCCTGAAATATGACTGTGTTGCATTAGAACGCATATCGGACATACTCGTACCTTTTCTCGAGGAACGCAGAAAACATAGAGACCTTACCAGCTCCGAACTGCTCTCCAAATTATCTCTAATTGTCCCCAGTCGTTCAACTAGACAGGCTCAATTATTTCATGTTTCTTTTCACAGATGCAATAACTCACACATCAGCTTCATGGCCATACCTCTTCGATTAGCTAACTCTTTGAATAACCTTCAAATCTTCAATATATCAGTTTCCCGTTTCAAAAATCATAATACAGTAGGATCCCGGTTATCCGAGGTAATGGGGTGGAACCCATCTCGGATAAGTGCATTCTGGAATAATCCGGATTTATTCATTATTCGTCTAATAAAACATTATTTATGTTCCTAAAATATTTTATTAACAACGAGATATGTGGAATGTAGATAAGGACACTACAAAACAGTAAAATAACTATCTATTCGCTTCTGTTTCACATTGCATCGTCTCTTTCTCGCTGCAGTGTTGCGCTATCTATTAAGAAGGAGTAGATCAGCAGGTTTTGCCTCTGGTTGCTGCTTAATATATATTAAAGCAAGCAAAACCTTCTTGATGGTATATCTTGGTGGCAGGCTCTTCATCTACCACTTCGTCGTCGTTATCGACTTCTCCGGTTTCCTGCAAGACTCCGTCATTTCTTCGATACTTAGTTCTTCTTCTATGTTATCTGCTGTAATCCATTCAACAACATCTTGTCTCGTCACATTCTCGCAACCCTCTAATGCTCGCATTACTTCAAACAAACTTTTTTCTTCTTCCTTGATTTTCTCTGTCTCATTGACAGAACCGGGACCTTCTCAGCTTTTCAATTGAGAAGCTAAATCATTCAATGGAATATCTTCTTCACTGTCATAAGAGTCCTCAGAGTCAATAACTTTTGACTAAGATTTTTGAATAGTGGAAGGGCGAACAGAATCCCAAGCTTGACTCACCAAGTATACATTTTTCAGTGTAATCTTTCTCAATTCATAATTCTATCTTTTTGTTCTGTGTATGCTAACAAATGTTCAAGAAACAAACGCTTATAATTCTTTAGAATGTTTTCGAGGACGTATAGGTGTATTTCACCTTTCTAGCCGGTAAAAAATATTTTTAACTTTTTCGCACAAAACAGTATGATCATTTATTTTTTGCTGACTTGAAAAATAATTGAGTCATCTATCACAAAAAAACTTTTGTCCTCTATGATTACTCATTTGTTTTGAAAATAGTATAGACATATCTTTGATCCAACAATAATGCAATTTAATTTCAGTCTCGTCATCATCATTAATAGGTGGAGCCTCATAATCGTTCAATTTTGGAAAATATTTTATTCGAATTAATAACAAATTAACATGTCTGTCTCGTTTTGTTTCCGTGAGTCTGGCAGGTACTACTACATAAAATGATTTTTCCTTTACTTGATTCAATTCCAAAGTGTAAACATTAACAGAAATAATATGATTGAGTTTTTCAAATTTGGAAATTTCATGTGAGTATCCAGCCCTGTAGTATTCAAAACTGTAGAATGGTGTGGATATTTTGACACTCTCTGTGAATTTATTGCTACAGGATACAAGGCGCTAATAATACTCCGAAAGAAGCACATTTCGTCATCGTTTCGTACATAAATGCATGCCTGCTTCCTTGCGATTTCTTGCAGCAGTGGAATGAAAGAAGAACCGTTACCAATCACATATTCATTAATTGCTACTTCCAACAAAAGAATTTTACTCAAAGCCCACCTCGACAGTTGTTTTTCAAATTCGCCTAATTTATTCAATATAACATCCACAGGGTTTTCATTGTACCAAGCAGTCAAGTCCGTACCTGAATCGATAACTTTATTTGGTGTACTGAAATATTTACGATGAACAATTTCTCCATCATTCTCTTTCTTAATAAAATATTTTTTCCCCAACCGAAAATTTGATTTCTTTTATAACAAAACGCATTTGCTTATATGTTCATCAATGAATTGTATAGCTTGTCTTGCAAAATACTCTGAATAATTATCTCTAATGACTAAAAAAGGTAATTATCAATTACCGACTTGATTTTTGAAATTTGGATTATATTTATTGACATGACTCACCGATATTTTGTTCACAAATGAAATTTTTGGTGTGATGAGTAGGTTTTGTAAGCTGCAGAGAATTGAATCTCGTTCTGTGGACACTGATGAGATGGTTCTGGAAGCTGTTGAGATTAAAGTTCGTTCTGGAAAGGTTGCTAAGACGATTTTGGATGTAGTTGTTGAGACGATTCTGAAGTTATACTGCACACGTTGATGTAGTGTTCTGAAATAAATGCAATCTTCAATACAAACATACACCAAATGAAAATAAAATTCGAGAGTGGGGGTAATGTTATCATGGAGTGATTGTGAAAAATGAGCGAGCTACAGTTATAATTGAAAAAATCAACTGTCATCCAAAACAACGAATTTAAACAAATTGTTATTGTTGTTAATTGGTTTCCTCACCACGACTGAACTTGAATTTCAGGAAATCCACCTGAGAGAAACCAAAAATAAAAAAACAGTTAATGTTTCAAATTATACGAACACTCTCTCAATAAACGACAACATGAATGAACGTTATTCGTTACTTACTCTGTGTTTTATTCAACTAGAAAGCTGCTCACAAAATGATCTTCTGTTTACTACATAATAAATGTGTATATAGACAAGATATGGCATTGTCAAAGGCAAATAGATAAAATACGAGAAAAACTCTTATTCAGCTTGGATGATTCTCGAGTAAAATTCATAATCACGTTTTCCGGTTATGGGGCTGCCATTTGACAACAAAACAAATTGTACGATACGTAAATACCTCTGAACTGTTTTGTATTACAAAATAATTGAAAAAAACGTAAACCCTTAAAAAGTATGTATAAAAAACTCTCAAGTAAATCAAACTAAGAAAAGTTTTGGAAAATTGATGATAATTCAATAACAACTCTCACCACCTTTGAATTACATTAAATTTGAATAAATTCATTTGTGAAAAAGTCAAAAACGTATAAAAAATCTTGCAATAAAAATTCATGAAGTGAGCATGAAAAACACTTAGTTTCAAATAGAATCGTTGCACGTATTACTGGTATCACCTTCAACTGATACAACTAACTCGCGTTTCGCCTCGCAGGAGGTATTTATGGAAAAATAAGTGATGACAAATTATGGAATCAAACAAAGAGCCTTTGTTCCGTCGCTTTGAAAACGCATATCTCTGGATGCTGATTCAGCATTGACAGTGATCAATGTCACCTTGGGTAAGAATAGGAAAATAGGTGATGACATATTATGCAATCAAAAAAAGAGCCTTTGTTTCGTCGCTTTGAGCCATATGTCTGGCTTTATCGATAAGTGATAGCGATAATTCTGCATACCTATATTATATATTCTCACCAACTTGAAATAAAACGAAAAATTTACTGTTTCAATCAAAATATGCATTTTTTTATTAAATTCCATAATTGTTTTACAAATCTAATCAAAATACATGCTAACATCGTATATCCTATGATAATTTTATAAACGTCAAATTCCATTTGTGACTTATTTTTCTCTTGCCTCGTTGAGTGTTCTGGAACAAATTCAACAGTTTTTTGTATCTAACTGACGAAGATCTTGAAATATCAACTTCAATTCACATTTGAATGGTGTATTCTTTGGAATTGTGCCTGAGCAAATACTGCTAACTGACTCTCATGAACTGATGTGAAACAAATCTATTTCCATTGTTTACATCTATAAACACTAGCCTTTACGCATATTTCCTTGGAATTTCACCCACATACGTATATTTATTTATTTTTATTATAAAGTGTAGTCATTAATTTTGGAAGTTTAGAACCGGGCGGTATTCGATGTTCAGCAGCAAATGAAAAGTCTTCATGTGAATCATGAAGTTTCTTTGGGTACTCTAAATCTACTTGAAAAAAATAACCTTCTGGCGCATCGTCTGATATCGTCATACGTTAATATAATCATCATCATCATCACTTTTTGATACAATGCCAAATTTATCAACATTTTCAATCCATTTGAATCCCCATGAGAGTAAAAATTCACTCATAGCCCACCCATAAAGATTGTTCACATCTAAATGAAGAATAAACTTAGATGAGTTTGAAGGATCATAATTCGGCATATATTCATTGTTAGCATCTGAAAATCGGTTGCTGCAAACAGATATTCCACCTCTTATGCTTTTTTCTATGAATAAAATCATATCAACATCCTTCAATGATTCTAATTCACACTTTGTATGCTTCAACATGCAATCCCACGAATATCCAGGCATAGTATACCATGCTGGATCTAAGTGATATTTATCTCAATATTTTTACCTGAACTGCTCAAAAATATCTCCAAGAAGTAAAATGTCTGTTTTTAAATACAAGTCACTGTATTCCCCCAAATTTTCACATCTGAAAGTATTCCAAACCTTCTGAGCATGGGCATACATTTTTTCGCTAATGTGTTCATCACACAATTTATTATAAAAATGTTCAATTGATGGTATTGAAGTTTCCTCCAATTTATCCAAACCATCAATATAATCATAACAAAATACATCTTTACAAGTCAATAAATGAAATGTATCATCATCCAAGCAACTGAATTCTCGTTTAAGTAGTTTTTTTTCAGATACATCTAAAATTGTAGCCAATTTATCGAGGGCTCCTGAAAATCTTAATGAATTTATGAATCTGAGTTTGATATTGTTTTCATCTGAATGTAGAGTGAAAGAAATATACTTTTCCTTATTAACGGGTAGTAGGGTCAAATGACCTCGTTCACATAAATCGCTAATCATAAAATGACTAACACACGCACTCAAATTATGAAAAACTACAGAAACGACTAACAGTTTTTTTAAATTCAAATTGCGGGCTTGATGTGCGTATCCTCTGAATTGACCTGTAAAATGATCGAGTTCGCCAACAATCACATCCGTAGCTGAAAAGCTTTTTTCACAAATATGACATATTGTCACCTCACATGAATTAGGCTTCTCCACTACAGGTACGATTGTTTTTATTTTCATATTTATCATTTTTGAAATTTCAGCCATTCCATTTGCAAACCAATTCATAAATTTTCTCCTCTATAACTATTGAAATATGATAATTTATCATTGTATGAGCATTTCAGGTAGTAACCTGCACTGAAAGGTACGTGTTTTTGATATTTCTTCGTTTTTCTATCGGAATTAACATTAGAATCTGCGAAATATTTCAACTGACATTCAAAATTAGCGTAAATTATGAATAGGGTAGATTTTTTGTATACAAAATTTCTGAAAGCTACATGATTGTATTTAGGAACCGACATTTTACAATTATTCTAATCCAAACAATATTCCTCATTTTCAGTTGATTTACTTTCACTAGAAAAATAATTTACGCAGCGGTCACAAATGAATATTTTACTTTTTTTAGCTGACATCTGTGAACCAAGTAATTTCCCTAAATCTTCAATCCAATAATAATGATCATCATCATAATCATCTTTTGGTGGAGCATCGTAATTATCCAACTCTGGAAAATATTTGTTTTGAATGAGAAGCAAATTTACATATACTGCAAGCTCATTTTCCGTAAGTCTATCAGGTACTACGTTATAAAAAAGTTTTTTCTCATTTTCAATCAATTCCAGCGCAAAAACATTAACCGATATATTATTCAATTTTTCAAATTTTGACATATCGTTTAAAGGCATAGGTTCTTTCGATTTCGCTGTGAACAATACAGCAGAATAATGTGGAATAACTCGTTGCTCGATCTGAATTTTTACTAACAGGATATAATGCACTGACTATTGCCCAATAAAAACATGACTGATCAGAATTTTTTCCATCAATACACACCTTTTTATTTTAAATTCCTTTTGGTAGTTCGATGAAGGATGAATCGTTGCCTACTTCTAATTTATTGATATTTACTTCTAATGAAATCACTTTAGATAACGCAGCTCCTGAACCTAGTTCGGAAAACTCGGATATTTTCATGAAAATCTCATCTTTGATATTTTCAGCAAAGCAAACATATAAATCAGTCGATGAATCTATAACAGCATTTTTAGTATTAAAATATTTGAAATCATAAATTTCATGAACGTCGTCATCTCCCTCCGTTATTTTTTCAACAAACTCTCCACAAAATGTAGTATTGACTTTATTCAATGTGAAAATTTTCAAAATCTTTGAATGCATCATCTGAAAATTGTCCTTAATCCTTATGATATAAATCAATTATTACCCCTCTTCTAATCCGGCTCTTGAAACCTGATCATAACATTTTCCCATTTGACTCTACTTGGTGAATCCAACATGTCATTTGTAATTCAAAATCAACTTCCGAAAATGTTTGAAATGTCCCACATTAGTTTCTAATTTTTTCATTGAGCCGATAAGTAACGCATTTGCTTTGATGATTTCATTACATTTTCTAATTTGGATATTCAAACGTTTCATCCATATCTGTATGTCTCTGTTTTTGAAATATTTATCAAAAATTGAATTACGAACTCTTTCAATATGTTGTAACAAATCGTCTGACTGTTTGATTATTCTACACATTTTTAAAATACAAAATACAATATGGCTTTCCAAAAATAAATATATCACTTACTCTCTTTCATTTCTTCAAAAAAACTTCAACTCTCCACTATTCTGAATGAATCAGCTGGCTGAGGTTTTCCCACGTTGATAGTTCCCTCGTAAACTAACGAATACTTTCCTCCAGTGAATTCAGTCAAACTTGCTTGTGACCTCTGTTGCCGACAATATTTTTTGGGGTTCTCCCTCAGGTATATTCTCCAATTTCAATTTACTCTTTTTTTCTGTAATTGAAGTGATGTTTAGTTCAGATAATTCCATCTGTAAAAATAAAAATGATTGAAGCTACAAAAACAATGATATTTTTTAAAAATAATTAATTACTTAATTGTAGCACTCAAATAATATTTATGAAAACTCACCTTGATTATTTTAAGGTTTTTTCATCTCAACAAAACACACAGCTTGACTGTCTGACTTCGACTGCTCGACTGAAACTTTGATTACACAGCATTAAAGTTTCTAGTATTTTTATACGATAGTGGTTATCGGTGTCCACACCCATGTGATTGCAATATAAAACATTCTGAAAAAAACGTTGAGATAAGCAATTCAATTGTTTTAAGCTATATTTTCTCACATAATGACTGCTTGCTTCAACTGCGGTATGAGAAATATCAAGTTACAGTACTTCCTGCAAATATGTGCGATTTGCAAGTTGATCATTCAACTTCTCATTTTACATCGTTTTTATTTCATAAAAAATTTTCATTTAATGAAAAAATGAATTACTATATAAATTTCCATCATATTGAAATGAAAAAACCCGTATATTCATCAAATTTTTGTATCACATGTGGATTCAATTTTTTCTGAACAAGTTTCAATATATTTTTCACAATTAAAATGAACTTACATGCTAATATTACGTATACCATTGTAAAAACATTCTTCATTTCATTTTTCATATTCTCTATGTTAGTTACATTGAATAAAAGTAGTTTCTTATCCATATCTCTGCCGATTATTTCCAATAACAATCTCAATGGGTTGAATACGTTTCAACGGATATGTTGATGACAAAACACTTGCTTCTTGCTGTCGATTTATTCCTTCAGGATTCCACTTTTTATGGTTCCACGATAGAGAAAGGTTGTCTAGTTGCTTTGTAATTTCAGTTCTATCTTTAAAAAAACTTATTTTTTTTAATGAACAATTTCTCTTCCAATTTTTCTAATTTGGGTTTATACTCTTTCGAAGACATTTCGGTTGATGCTGAGAGTTCTCATGTAGATCACCGATTAAATAGGTGAGATGTGAGCACAATTAAAATCTTCTTGCTCCACTACTCCTGATGACGTGAACTTGGTTAAAGAAGATACTGCTCAGTGTTTTTCTGATATATTGGATCACAGGTTGAAACGTTAGACCCTCGTTACCGTTCTTTTTTTTCTCAAACGATATGTTTTGAGGCACCCTGTAGAATTTTTCCGTTATATTCATCTTGATTAACGTCTCCTGATGATGCTAATTCGATTAACGAAAATGCTGCTCAGTGTCCTTCTGGCATGTTGGATCGCACGCTAAAACGATAGAGCTCCGTGGAAATCACATGTTTTTTCTTAAATGCTACACCCTGTATACCTCGACGGCAGCCATTTTTTTTACGTTGGTAGCCATGTTTTTTTCTTTAACGCTGTACTGAATGTCTGAATGTCTGGCGTCATGTTTTTTTCTTCAAGCCGATTTTTCCTTCATTATTATTATTATACCATTATTTTTATAATTCATCCGTGTCGGTATCACGCTTAATTTTTACGCGCCAATTCAAACAGCTCTTACTGCCCTTCTAACATGTCGGATCGCACGTTGAAACATTAGACCCTGCTAATAATCGCCGTTGACGAGGTCATTTTTCCCACGCTTAATTTAAAAAAACCGGCAACGCCTCATAAGCCACGTCGCCCCCATAAACAACGCTTTATTTTACATCCGAAAACACCGAACTGTTGCGCTGCTATCTTTGAAACGGATCAGCTCGATACCATATCCATCTCTCTCACACTCATATGACAAACCGACCCCTCTTACTTCTACACCCACGCTCTTTTGAAAACGCATCCTCTCGCTCTGACACACACTCTTATGCAAAAACAAATTTGAGGATATGTGCAAACATTGAGGCACCTTCCGCCTTGTATTTCTACTCACCGTATAGAAGTAAACACAAGTAAGTTTATCCTTCTTTCCATTAATATGTTCCAAATAATCTACTGTAAATAGCAAATATGTCTATTCTTACATTCTGTCTGTCATCAATAGCAAAACACATTAGAATTTCATTCGATTGACACACTTTATAATTAGCAAACTAGGCAATCCAAAACTACGAAATCTGTATTTTATACTGAAGTTTCAATTTACAACAAGCAACCCAATAATATAAAAAAGTTATTTGAGAAAAACGATTCAAAACCACTGAATAAATGTTTGCTAAACTATTTCTTTTTTGTCTCTCATCAAATTCTGATTCAATCTATTCAATACCATTTGTTTCGATGAAGTGGGCATCAAGTCACACTTATTCTACAATATAGAAAAGGATAGAATATTTGGTCTTGAGGAATTATTGAACAAGAAAACGGCTTCTCTAGCAGAATATGAATTTCAATAAACCTTTTTTCGGGACACCAAAACAAATTGATTTTCTGAAAAAATATTTTTCAGCAAATTTACAAGAAGCAAGCAAGAAAGAAAAAACACAACTAGACAAAGGAGAATCATTGAGGGGTGGCAGATAACAATTTTGGCATTTCTGCAACTTTGGGAAAACCTACTTAGTGGAGCACAATTGTACATATTGACGAGGAATATAAATCAGAACTGTGTGTAAAATTATTTTGGTCGACTGAGAAATACTTATGAAAATGCGAGAAACCCACCTCCTATTCAAATTTCCAGAGCTTACAAAACACATTTACTCTTCAGTATTTCACAAAGGCAGAAGGAATTAGGTGTCCAGAAGATACTAGTGAGAGTCTACGTAATATAATAGATGCTGACATAAATAAAATGAAGATTCTTGTGGAAGTTCCAAAATATCCCTATAAACCTTTGAGAGTAGAGACAAATGATTATAGAACTCTAGCCACTCCTGAAGGCAACAGCTTGGGCTATGTTTGTGGATATCTTTTGGGAAAATGTACAAATTTTGCCACGGTGGCTACACCACACAGAATGAAACAAATGTATACAAGGCATACAGTAATACATGATCCAAACAGTTTGGAAGTTTATATATGCCTCCAGATTCATTTTTACAAAGTATCAATCATCTAGAGACAGAATTTCTTAATCATTTTAACAATTCATGTGTCACTGATTGCATAGGCAACCAGCTGAAAACAATGTTTTCAAAAATCAAAATTTGTCATCCCTGTAATAATTTTTTTTTGGATTATTTATTTTTTCTTTTCACAAGGGTGAGAATTTATTATTCTTTGAAATTTGCCAAAAGACAAATGTTGAAAAAATCAAAAATTCATCATTCTGAAAAACCTTTACAATAGATTAGCATAAGTTTTTGACCTAAATTGTTGAATCTCTCTTTACAAAATATACGTTTATTTTACCACCTCATTTCATTTTTCGTCAATTCCTAAACAGTTCACAAAAATATGAGATATTAATTGTCAGCTCCTCGAAGCAATGATGAAGTCAAATCATGGTCACATATTTTTTGATCGAACTCCGTGCAGCTCTTAGCCGACACCTTCCTGCTCCGCCACACGCCAATAAATAAATTCACTCCGATCGGGAGTGAATTTACTTGTGTTTACTTCTGTATGGTGGCCAAACTTATACTTTTACTTCATCCTTCACTTTTATCTCTGTATAATAGTCTATATACAAAACTTTCACTTTAATAATACAGATTAAAGAAAGACATGGGTCAGTTATAGGTCATTCTTGAAGAAAAAGTGGCGCATGTGCTGTAGACGCAAATTTCGGGTGTTTTCATTTGAACAAATATTGTGGACTGTGACAAATTGTTGAAAAGATTAGAAATAAGACGGAAGGGGAAGTTGAGAAATTTTATTAATTATGTATTACACTTACCCCTCACATCTAAAAATAGTAGAACACCTTGAAACCTCAACACTGGCCGTATCAGTGGGTAGGTTTCTCGACCACAAGTGTCGAATGACAATTGGGCATTTGCCGCTAGCTTCAGAAGGGGTGGTTCGATAAGATGTCACTAAATTTAAAGTTATTTATGGGCGCCAGGCAAATTAAATTTCCAGACAAATACCCGATTTCGCAAACTCAATCTTTCAATTTACCAACTCTGATTGAAACCACAACCGTAGTACTAAACCAATTCATTAACAACAATAATCATTGTTTTTCATGTAGTACAGGATCTTCAAACATTAACCTATAAAAAAATTAACCACTGGACTGGAAGCGTAAGTTTTGAAATACTAATCAGGCATGGAATATTCAGCAAAAAAAAATAATAACTTACTCTATTCAACGAATTGATATACTGGCATATAAATGAGAGTAGGAAGCAAATATATAGCGTATGATGCAAGTAAGTAACCGTTATCTAACTCTATTCATATCATAAGCAAAACTATATAGGTGATACTAAGTATTTGGCAACTATATATGAATCAATATCAAGCATAAAAGGAAGGAGAATGCATAAATACCATTTCCAATAAGGGGAGCAGTTCCGCTAATAAACGTCGCTTGAGCTCAGGCGCATGCATTATACCATATAGCAAAATTATTCAAAAATATGCAATTATATACAAATAGCGATATTACCAAATGATATGCATAAGTTAGCCACAAAGCAACGTGATATCTTAGCAATAAGCAATCATAAAAAAAATAGCATTCAAACTTGCGTGCTCCTCGAAGAGTATGGCACACACCAACTTGGTCCGTTTCTCTGTAACGCCCTGTAGATTGGTAGTTTTGGAACGTGTATATTCTACGGATGAGCTATAGTCCCTTTTAGATATCCGCCTTGTACATAGCCTCTCAATGTGTTCAGAATTTCAGAGATTATTGGACTCCAAAGACCAATAGAAGAAAATAAAAAACCCTGTCAGAAGGGGAAGTTCAAATTAGAAAAGTCTGCGAAACTGAAAAAGCAAATCCCCCTTTTGACTAACTCGGTGGAAGCAAGTAAAAGTACAAACCCCCAATGAAACATTGAAAGACAAAAAAAATGTTTTATTCACTACGAAACATATAGTCACTTGGGAATTGGTTTCTAAATGTACAAATAAATTCGAGATCTGGCAACGTTTTAAAATTTATTTTGAACAACTAAAAATTTATTTCAACAGCTATTCTGATTTCAGCATTTCCATGAACACTCACTCAAAATAATCATAAAAGGAAAAATATACATTAACTCACCCTGGCCGAAAGGAGTTTTCACAAACTGCGATTTCCACTTGAAAAGCTGGTTACTTGGATGGTGGACATACATTAAGTGAAATTCGGCCTTATCGCATCTGACAATAAGAAAAATATTTGTTGAATACCAAAAATACAAATGAATCAAATAAATTAGTAGAAACAAAACTTAGATGAATGAATATGTAGTCGAACATAAAAAATACATACACATACCTGATAAATGATTCCGATGGAAATGCTTTCACTTTCAAGGTTAGGCGAGATTAAAAAAAAATCCTCTAACGAGTATAGCCGTGGTTATATAACAAAAATGTGCCAAATCGTAACACCAGTATAACCTCAGCTTGAAAATTTGTCTCGTAACATATAACCCAATGAAGGATGATTGAAATATCATGTAATTTTACGAGTCAACGAATACACCTTTCTTTACTCAATCAGCACAGGAAAAGGACAAATGACAGTCTCTAACGAAAAGACCTTTCTGTTAGTTGAAACAGAAGAGCCACCTACTATGAATCATTGACCTTCGACGGAATAATCTATCCTAAATCTGTTTCGTGAAAACAACTGAAGTTGCAGATCTGATGAAGGTTGAACGATCCTTCCGATTGCAACATTACATGACAAATATTATATACAACCCATTCAAAATATACAAAATTTACATATATATTTATTGTCCAAAACAACTCTCGTGCAAGGTGTTCCCTAACCGAACACGATTCTAGAGAATTTCGGCTTGAATAGTTGGCAACATAGACGAGCTAAATACCGATGAAATGTTTCTAACCTACCATTCAGACAAGATGTACACAAATCGATAAAACCAATTTGTTAGATCTTCCAATTAATAACTAATTGATTCGTGGATGAGACGAAGAAGTAAGCTATATTGCGACTGACGAATGAAGAAGGTGAGCATGCATACTTATACTTTTGAAAATAATTCAGAGAACGCTTGTTTGAGTATATTTTCAATGATTCGCATTCACTTTCAGCTTCAATTCGATTCGATGGTCATTATTTCATCAGGTGTCCCAGAAATACTCAATCAGAGCCGTTTTTAACGTTTACTTAAGGAAGAGGAGTCAATATACGGAGTTTTGTTGAAAGTATTTACATCACGATATGAACAGAACTGTTGGAGATGATATTCTGAAGTTGCCAAACTATCTGCAAGGCTAGAACAAATTATCGCATTCTTGACATGATTCAAACTATCTACAATAATTGAGGAATGATAAGGAGGTACAAACATATCTGTTGTGTATTACATATATTTATATATTTTGGACACCCGTGATATCATTAGTGTAAATTATTATCCAGTTGTCAAATAGATGTCAATTAAAAAGATCACAAAGAGAAGTCACATATTCATTATAAAGTGGTATTAATACATACATCAAATCAAATAATACTCATTCACAACAATATCTATCACAGATTTAACGAATATAATGATGCAAATTGACCTGTTTTCCTTTGGGCAGTACCAAAATAGGAGACTCATACTCAAGATTCAGGGTGTTCTAATAAAATATGTTCTCTAGATAATCTTTGTAATAGTTTATGTTGAATTGGTAAATGAATGAGAGAATTATAGGAAGGTAGCGTTTTATTCTAATAAACCTGAGATTAAAAATGAAGGTAACAATTCCCCCCCTTACTTGAAGGAATTTACCCCGTAAATTTCTCTTCAACGGTCAAACTTTTACTTGGAATCATCAGGACCCGGCTTCAAGTCCTTAGCATGCCATACTCCTTTCGATATGCCTTTTTCATCTCTCAGTTCATATGTCCACGGAGACAGCCTTTTTTTAATATAAAATGGACCAACAGACCTAGCAGCTAATTTACGACTGAAATAGTTAGCAGCGTTAGATAATACATAGTTTCTCTTCCAGACCAATTAGTTTGCAAGGTACTCCACATGTCTACATCGAAGACTGTATCTAGCACAAGCCTTTTCACCAGCAATTTCCAAACGCCTCCTAACATCTGAGTGCATTTTCCTAAAACACTCATTACGACTACTTTCACCAGTCTGAGTTCCATCTTCTACCTCGGGTTTTCCTATCTGACTATAATCGGCACCAGATCTGTGAGAAAATGTTTTCACAGACGACCTTCGTGTTCTCTCCAACTAGCAAATTTCAATGGGTTTCTACGAACATTATCGACCGTAGACCGATACCTATCATTGTTAGAACTGCTCAACTCAGGCATCACCTGCGGAATCGACAATTGCTACTGATCTAGAAAGAGCATCAGGCACCACATTATCCTTACCCTTCCTATGTATCACCTTAAAATTATACTGTTGGAGTCTGACTGTCCAACGTGCCAATCGACCAGTCAAGTCCTTCAGGTTATGAAGCCAGAGAAGACTGTAGTGATCGGTTTGGACTGTGAATTCCACTCCTTACAGATAAGGGTGGAGTTTCTCAACTGCCCACAAAACAGCGAGACATTCCCGCTCAGTAGTTGAGTAATTACGTTCTTGTTTTGTGAGTGATCTGCTGAGATAAGCGATTACTCTATCTCCTTCTGGGTAAGGTTGTGTCAGGACGGCCCCAATGCCAAACCCTGAGGCATCAGTCTGAACCGTAAATGGCCTGGATTAATCCGAATAACTCAAAATTGAAGCAGCAACAAGACATTCTTTTATTTTTCTGAAAGAAGAAGAACATTCTTCGGTCCACTGGAACTTTGAGTTCTTACGAATAAGAGCGGTTATCGGAGCTATCATGGTGGAAAAATCCGGAATGAATCGACGATACCAGGAGAATGTTCCTACTACCCTATGAACCTCACATTTGTTGGTATTGGTAATTTCAGCAAGATAAACAAATAGGTTGGGCTCAAGATCATGTCCAAGTACATTATCTATAAGTCGCTGAAAAGTAGCAGGTGCATTATGCAGCCCGAATGGCATCTGTTTAAATTGAAATAGTCCATGATTGGGAACAGTGAAGGCCGTAAACCCTAATATACCTGAGGTTCAAAATGAACGTAACAACCTATATAAACAAAAGGTTATGTCTTAAAAAATCCTTAAGAGAAAAAGTATTTTCACCTATACAGAACTTTCATCATAGTGAAATAACACATAATGGTAAAAAAGTATGGTGTATGAATCAGCCATCTATTTACATGCGTATGAAAATTATATGAGAAAAAGGTTAAAGAAAAAATTCAACCTCTGAAACATTCGGATATATTGGAAACGTATTTTTTCTTCATCATAAAGAAAACTATATTATTCAAGTTATTGCAGAGAGAATTAGAAACAAATACAGTGGATTATAAATTATTCGTCTTCAACCATATTATTCCTATTTAGTGAGATGATCACAATAGTTCATTTGAGCTTGGTAATCATAAAAATCTTTCTGAATTACTCAATATTAATCAGTCAATATAACCTCATGATGTAAGTGTTGTGAGAAATGTAATCTTCGATTCTTCTGATGGCAAACATTTTCCGAAAGCTTCTATTAGCAAGGGTTCCTCTCCAACTGTCTTTTGGAAGTCTTCTAATGATATTTTCCCGTCTTTGTTTTTATCGATTTTTCTCATAACTATATCTACAAGATCCTTCACACTTTCGTCTGGATCTTCCTCTTGTGGATGTTTTATCAAACAATTCCTGAAACAACGTGAATGTTTTTCACTGTACATGAATGAATTACAAATATAGTGACATAATTTACAGTAAAATTTTCATTAAACGAGTTCTCTAAACATATGTTATTCTATGAATTTGCTTTCTTATTAAAGACTAGAGAAACTAAACCGAAAATGTTATAAGACCAAATACTCGTTTATTAATTGAAGTCGCTATGTTTTAAGCCTGACGCTTCGTCTGCAAATGCGGCAAACATTCTCAAACATGATGTAGACTCCAATGTTAAAAAAAGCATCCTAAGCCCAATTCAATTACGTTTCAGTCGATCAGTTCAATATAATGAAAACATTAGGAACTTGATTTGAGTCGTGAGGACGGGACGGGTGAGGACGGGATCTTCGAATAGTCCCCAGTCCCTTCATATGACGATTCAGACGACAGTTCTGTTAGACAGTTCTGCAGTAAATTAAAGATTGTTTGGTGACATTTTTCGAAGGATGTATAAATGTCCAATTCTAGTTAATTTTACTAGTAGTATGAAACTCTTCCTGCGGTCAAGGTATTCACTGTTTATTTGGCTAAACCTGAAGGGATGCCAATAAAAGATTCTATCTAGTCCGATGAAAACGCTTACAGTGCCCTCCTTCGCAAAGAACATAACATACTACATGGGTATTCAAAAAACATTAGTAGATAAACAAAAAGACCACGAACCCAAAATTCCATATGTTTTCTTATGGAGCTGAACTTTTTGCAATTTTTGGTACAAAAAGGAGTGGGGGAAACGTGTGACGTCATCGACGCAGGATGGAATGAGTATCGTAGCGATTCAAACGTAGAACTTGGCTCCCTTAGTACTCCGCCCCACCTATCGGCCCCCTTAGTACTCCGCTTATCGGCCCCCTTGAGACTCCCTCAGGCCACCTTGTCACGTGATTCTTATTAAAAAAAGTTTATAGTTATGAGATTCGAACCGGGATCGTGCGCGTGGTAGACAATATCCTTAACCTTTACACCAATGTAAGTAAGATATTGAAAGTAATTGCGAATGATGGGTATTTATAGCGTTAGTTTTGTCGGGACCGAAATTGACTCATTTTATATACTTGACCGCATTTTATTGATATCCGTAGAATATTAGGGAAGTTGTAATCGTCATTATCATGTTGAAGAATTAATATTTAATATAAAGATGTGTATGTGTGTGTAAGAGCGAGAGACGTGTGTGACGTAATCGAGGCAAAGAGAGATGGAGGTGCTATCGAGGTTTTACGTTCCTAGCGCAGGTTGCAAAATAAATCGTTGTTTATGGGGCAATGTAGCGTTGCCGGTTTTAAAACTAAGCGTGAACGACTCGATGGAAATTGGAAGTGCGGAAATGATATATTAATAATAATGAATCAGGTTTAAGAAAAAATATAACAACCTAACAGTTCAACCTGCGATCCCTCAATGTGTACGGGGTGTCTCAAAATACATCATTCAATAAAAAAACATGGCGTCGAAGTGTACAGGGTGCGTCGAAATATATCATTCAAAAAAAAAACATTACAGTTCCACGAGGCTGTAAGTTTTCAACGTGCGATCCCTCAATGAGTACAAGGTATCTCTAAAAACATCATTGAAAACGAACACGGCGTCGAAGTATACAGGGTGCGAAAAAATACATCTTTCAAGAAAAAAATCTGACGGTTTGAAATATGATATCAATGTGTATACAGGGCGTTTCAAAATACATCATTTAAGGAAAAAGCATGCCGGTTTAACAAAAGTCTAGCGTTCCAACATGTCGAAAGGACACTATTCCTTAGGGATTCCTTAGGGTGAGAAGCTTTCGAATCCGTCAAAAACAGGTCACTTCCGGGTGTCGGATTCCGATGATTTTGACATCAACGGATTCGTTTAGATATCAAAAAACATAGTCAATCATTTTACGAAGCCAAAAGGACCTCATAACCTATTTTCGCTATACTAGTCGCAACAGGTCGTCTAATATGAAACAGCATAGGAAGAATTGCAAAGAAAATCATTGGAAAAACTTCGGATCGTCACGTACAGCATGTCAAATGGGAGAAGAAGAATTGCAGAATTCATCGACAAAGAAAAAAACAAATATGGTGCAATATGTCAGAAGGGCACTTAGCCACATCTTCGTTAATGATAGTTGGATCTCAACGTGCATCACATCAAATGAAAGGGAAACGAATGCAGAATTCATCGACAGAGAAAAAAAAAACAAAGACGATGCCAAAAGGGCACTAAGTTGTATCGTCACTAATGAGAGTCGCATCGTTTCATGTAGCACTTCAAATAAAAGGAAAGAGAAAGCAGAATTCATGTGTTTGTTGCGCTTCTCTATTCATACCCAAGGTGACATGTCAACGCTGAATAGGCATCTGACAATAAGCCTCAAGACGACTAAACAGAAACTTTTGATTTTCTTTGTTTCATTTCAGAATATGTCATCACTAATTTTTATATTCATATCCAAGGTGACATTGATCACTATCAATGATGAATCAGCATATGGAGATACACAATTCTCAAAGCGACGAAACATACTTTCATTTT
>NW_019292866.1:1844-34215 GCF_000500325.1 Leptinotarsa decemlineata
GCTTTAACCTATTTTGGACAACCAACGGAAAAAGTGGCTTCATTTTTGAGAAATAGAGATATTAAAATTGCATATAGAACAAGTAATACGTTGGGAAAGCTAGTTAAAAATAATAAAGATAAGACATCTAAATTCGAGAAATCAGGGGTATATAAATTAAAGTGTGGAACGTGCCCTAAGGTATATATTGGTCAAACTGGCAGGACATTTAGGAATCGAATCCAGGAACATCATAAGAGCTATGTAAACAAGAAAACAAATTCAACGTATTCAAATCATCTTCTAGAAGAAAATCACATCTTTAATGAAGAATTCGAAATTTTGCACATTGAAAATAAAGGTTTCAAACTGAATCATTTAGAAGCAATGGAAATTAATAAACTTAAAAATTCAAATATTCTAATGAATGACCAATTAGATTTGAATAGATCACCATTATTGAACTTGTTTTCTTAAAAACCCATAAAGAATTATTATTGATGTAGATGGTAGGCAATTTGCTTTAGGTAAGCATAATCGAGCAGGTATGTGATGTAGAGATTCAGGTAATTTCTTACAGGTAGTCTCGATTGTGGTTACCTGTAGTATATAAATATGAATGTAAGGATGCTTGGATGTATTAATCATTTGAAAAAGCTAATGTTTTAGCGAAACATGTTATGATTATTTTCAATAAAGTTAGTGGAGATCAAATCGTTTAAGTGTAGTTTGTGAAATTACTATGGATCTTCATCAAGTAACGGCCGAATCAATCAGATGATTCATTAGCATAAAATTGATGGATGTAGCCATTATTACATGATAGGAGATCATCATAAAGAATGAGAAATATAACTTCATATGTTTTTATATCACTCGTATTTGTAACTAACGTTACTGCAGTTTCGTTCTAAAAATGGGTTAAAAAGTATCTGGTCTGACAAAGAAAATGCGTTTTATTTGTTCAAAATTGGCTTAATTCATCAACGCAATCTCCATCAACAACTACTCCCCTGGCTAATACCACGAAAGGCGTTGGATTATATCCGACAGGCGTCAGTGCAGGAATCTTCACAGGAAATTTCCTGCATATGCAATTGGCAACACAACTGAAAGAGTCGACCTTCAATTTTGGAACGGGCACACTTGCAGACCGGTTTCGGGCTCATTAGCCACTCGTCAGTGCAAGATCCATTCGATCCCGGAGTGAATTCATGGACCCATGTTCAGTCCATTGTCAAATATCAACGCGAAAATTCCGAATTGTTATGTTTGATTATGGTCAAACACGGCTCAGAATCATCAAGGCGTTCTTGTTTTTGGTCAACAGTGAGCTCGCGCGGCACCCACTTCGAACAGAGCTTTCCCATAGTCAAATGCTCATGCAATATAAAGCCAACACGTTTTTTTGATATCTTCACAATGTCAGCTAACTTATGCAACTTCACTTTTTGAACATTCAAAATGATTTTGTGGATTTTTATATGTTTTCTGGTGTTACTGCCTCATTTGGACGTCTACTGCGTTCTGTATCATCGGTGTCTCTACGACCACGTTTAAAGTCAGCAAACCAAAATTCATTTGTTGTTTCTGAAGAAGCAGAGTCCTTATAACACTTTCCAAGCCATTGTTTTGCTTGAACGGAATTGTTCCCATAAAAAAGCAGTGAGAAATTAAAAAATTTTTGATCCATTGTTGTGAAGATAACGAAAGTAGCAACACAATAACTCACAAACTCATTAGTAAAAAATCATAAAATTCCAACAGCATTCTTTTGAAGGTTAGTACAAACTGATAAAGCGGTGAATGTAATAAAACTAACGCCATCTATGTGTTAAGCCCGAAACTTTTCAACCCATGTAATATAATAAAGTTTTTGAATGGACCACTTATTTTTTTTTCCATGAGATACTCTCTAATCCAGTCGAGAAGTTTATGATTTATTCCATAATATTGAAGATGATATGAAAGTACTGAATGATTGACTGACGAATGCCTTCGAAAAAATCACTTCATATCGAACCAACCTTCCTACATGGTATCTTTCACATATTCGATGTACTTCAACATGTTGAGTGCAGCAGATTACCTTGACAACCAATTCAAAGCCAGATTGATACTTGCATTGAATTGTGCTGTGAGGAAGCACAGAAAATAGCACCTACCTACAAAGCGAAAAGGAGTTCATGTAACGCTAGTTATCCTTTACGATATTTTATTGGTAGCGAGTGCTTGCACACTCACCGGATTTTTATCGGTCAAACAATCAGTTGCTTTGTTGTCATGACACAAGGTTATTGAATAAGAAGGAATCCTAAACGAATTTTATAGTAATTTATGTATCAAGGGAATTAGGAGGGCCTTAATTACCGATGGCAAAGTTTGCATCCCGAGGACCTCTGGCCCGAGGGACAGCAATTGCCTGATGTTATTGAGGCTCATTAATTCCCGTGGTACATAGATAATTTTATTTCTGACCGATTTCATTAAAATTTTGTTCATTTTTGAAACGGAAAAATGTACCAATTCATTACCTTCCCGGTATATTTGAATCAGGTACCGTTGATTATAGTAGAGTTTTCTTGTTGCTAGGTTGTTGCTATGTTACTTGTTTATAAACAGAACTTTGTTATCAAGCTGTGTTTGCGGTGAAAACGTGTTTTCTANACCAAATTTTATTGTTAAATTCTTTTATTTAACAAAATCTTGTTATTCTGTTTCTTAGAAAAATATTTTCTGAAGAGGCCGGACCCTACGAAACTTCTTAAATAAACACATTGTTTGAAAAGTCAACCTTTTTGCTATTAAGAACCAAACTACCATCACAACAAAATAGAATTCTCCTAACATCAAATTTCAACTTTCTAAATTCTATTAATGTCCAACATGTTCAATAAGCCATGCATGGTGTATAATTGTGAATAAGAGATTAGGACGAATGAAACATGCCGTAACAGTAAACTACTTGGCGAATGCATTTTTTTATAATTTTATAATTGTGAATAAGAGATTAGGACGAATGAAACATGCCGTAACAGTAAACTACTTGGCGAATGCATTTTTTTCCTTATAACTTCAAAATCGTTTTTCAGAACGAAGCAAACTTCTCTCCATGCATCCCTGGTAAAATTCCTGTCTTTAAATGTATCTGAATTTTGATGCCACAAAACAGGTATTCCCTCCACTAACGAAATAAGGACATCATCATCAATTAAATCACCAATTGCAATCGTAATCAGCACTCAATACCAAAACTAAGTTAATACGTAGTAACTACAATTTCACCGAGTAGTCGAGACTGGATATATGGTCGGTGGAAAACCGGTGAGTATGCAAGAGTGTATTTAGTCATGTACGTCACTACTTACCGGTACTGCCGGCGCGACGATACAGTGGCAGTGGATGGCTGCTCACCGGTATTTTACCGGCGACGATCACCTGTCGGCGTGTGTGCCAGGTCCCGTTCCCACACGTGGTTCACTATTGGAATTTGGACGACCGGTACAAAGTCGGCCGTCCATAATCGGTGTGTGTGCAACTAGCGTTACGCGGGTGTGTGTGCAACTAGCGTTACGCTAGTTGCACACACTAGCAACTAGCGTTACGCTAGTTGTACACCATTCCAGTCTCGAATGCTCGGTGAAATTGTAGTTACTACGCATTAACTTCGTTTTGGTAGTGCGTGCTAATTACGACAACAAAGCAACTGATTGTTTGACCGATATAAATCCAGTGAGTGTGCAAGCACCCGCTACCAATAAAATATCGGTCGATTTTATACTGGCCATCCAAAATCGGTGTGTGTGCAACTAGCGTAACAGCCTGGCCACGGGACACTCGCCGATGCGAATATTCACGCGGTGCGAACGGCGAAGCGTCTAGCGACTGAAACAAACGCATGGGAATGTACTTATGAAGCCACGCGCAACGGCCACCGGCGAAATGTACCGAGCGAATCGCGTGGGCGACTTGCGGCGCGGCCGGCGAGCAAAACAAATGCATGAATCTGTACGGTGCGAGCCACGAAGTCGAGCGGTAGTCGCGGCGAATAGTGCAGTAATCCAACGAGTTTAGTTGTTTTCGCCGCGAAAAATGAACATCGAGACTTTTATTGCTGAATAAAAGACTGATTGAAAAGTTAGAAATTCATTATTCATTCTACCGTCAATTACAAGTTAGAAGTTGTTCTTTGTTTTAGTTGTACGAAAAATTAATACTGGGTTAGGCGTTATTGTTCATTTTGAGAAAATTTTGAGTAAGTGAACGTAAATAAATGAATTTTTTGTGGTTACAACAATTACTAAAATTTGGTATTCTTTGTAAAATATCAGTTTTTTATATAGTATACCTCTGATAAAAAATGTAGTGGAATGTTCAAACATTTCATACAAATGAAAAAATACAGGGTGTTCCATTGAGAAAGTTGAATTATGTCTGTTTGAAAATGAATGAAACTTGACCGAAAGTTTCCGAAAGTTGTGATTTCATGAAATTATCATAGTGATGTCGACTAACTATTCCTAAAAAAATCCACTTAGTTGCTGCGGGAGGAGAATTAAAAAAATATTGTCGGCAAAATAGGTTTTTCTGAAATAACTTGGCAATGTCGCAATGGAAATTCGAAAACAAAAATTTCCTCAGAAAGCTAAAAAAATACGGAATCGAATGACGTGTTCATATACTGAGTGTTCTATTTAAAAAACTATATAACGAAAAATTGTTTGCCCTGATAGCAATGGATCGAGGGAATCTTGTTGACTCATCTGTATATTCAAAACATCTCCACCATTTTTCACTACTTGAAGAGTATTTTGACCGAAAGCACATGAATACTTACTCCAGTTATTCAATATCATATGTCTCAACCACAAACTACTTAAAATTTGGAAATAATCTATAATCATTCTAGTTCTATAATCTGAGAAAATCCAAAACAGACCCAGATTCATATCGACCAATATCACTGACTTGTGCAATGGGTAAACTAATAGACAAAATAATTAACAGAAGATGATTGTGGTTTCTGGAACACCAGGCAGCATAAATCCATAACAGATAATATCATAGATTTGGAAAGCGACATACATGAAGCTTTTGCTTCGAAACAACATTGCTAAGCAGTCTTTTTTGACATCGAAAAAGCATTCGATACGGCACTTATGGAAAATATAATTCAAAACTATATGACTGAAATATCCGAGGTAACTGCCTCATGTACGTGAGGAATTTTTTATCAAACAGAAAAATTGAGGTCAACACGAACGAAAACATTTCAAGTGAAGTGTCCGTCGAATGCGGACTACCTCAAGGCTTTGTTGTAAGTCCCACTCTCTTTATGGTTGCTATCAATGACATAATAGAAAATATCTTTCTTTCAGTGTACTATATATTCAGTGTACTATATATAATAAGAGTACAGAACTCACTTACAGAAATAGAAAAGTGGTCAAAGAAATCGGGTCTAAATTTTTCAATTACCAAAACACAAAGCATTTCATTTTCCAAAAGAAGCAATCTTAATGTTCCTCTTCTGAAGCTCTATAATCAAAATATCAATTCTATGAAAGATATAAAATTAGGCATGACATTTGACCATAAATTAAATTGGGGATAACATATCAAACACCTAGTATCTTCTTGTTTTGAAAGACTCGACTTATTGAAAATTCTCGGGAGCAAAGAATGGGGCGCTGATCGCCAAATAATAGGTACTAATACTAAACAAATCTCAATAAGATCAAAACTGGACTATGGCTCAGTAGCATACGCCTCAACAAACAAGACCACATTAAAACCACTTGACTCTTTTAATAATGCTGCACTCCGCATTATTCTAGGAGCCTATCGCACGACCCCGATAGAAAATGTTTATCGAGTTGCCAATAAGCCGTCGCTGGAACATAGAAGAACACTGATTACACTAACTCACGCTGCAAAAGTACAGGCATTCCGACAACATCCTACGAAACTGCTTTCCCTACCAAACCAAGCGCTTCATATGGAAACAGGCCTAGAATAGTGAAACCCGTACACTAAAGAATGAAAATGGCTTCTAGATATCTCGGCGTAACTTTCACTGACGTCTTTTCTATCCAACAGACTACTTTTCCTCCATGGACCATAAGCCAGCCTAAATGTCATAGTGGTATTCCCATCTTCAACAAACACTCTACTAATCCATCACTCATAAAAACCACCTTCAATTTCTATTAGAACAAAACCAAAATCATATTCAACTGTACACTGACGCTTCAAAAATGTATGAGGGAGTGAGGGCAGCGAGCATTGGTCCTAACATCTCCATTCAAATGAAACCACAATATATCTCTGTTTCTTCAGGAAAGCTATATGTCATATCGTCATACTGTATCCCACAAATCCTTCAGGTGTGCAAATCAAGAACCAACTCTATGAAGCAGAGATAAATGGTAAAAATATAAATTTCATGTGGATTCCATTGCACATAGGAATTCGAGGTGATAAGGAAGTTTATGAACTATCCAAAGGAGCAGTAACCAGCGCAATTTCTGAAATTGTAACCTGAACGATGACAGGCGACATGCAGAATTCAATTAAAGAGACCATGCTAGTCGCACGGCAAAATCGTTGGCAAGGTTGAACATCAAAGCTAAGAGAAGTGAAAAGTTTCGTGAAACCATGGACTACGTTACCTGAACATCGAAGGGATCCGCTCTTTGACCACCAGAGAAATGATCATGGAATACCATTATCTTAGAAGGATACACTACACCCCTATTGTGCAATTGATGAATAATTGTCTTTTCTGAACTCTATTCAAATAACAACTAAACTATAATCAACAATGTAACCTAAACTATAATGCTAATAACAAATTTGGTTGATGTGATTTTTTTGTACATCCTTGCAACGTATTTGATAAAAAGTTTTCAGCACTATATATACTATAACGATCAAAATAAAGGAGAAACTGAAAACTGACGTAACATAACGTCAAATTCCGTTTCAAAACCTAATTTTGAATCATCATGAATACGCTTCAGATCATAGATGATGTAACGTCATTGTTTCAACGCCAGAATGAACGTATTTGAATCACAGACGAATACGTTTTGAATACATTAGCGCCAGAAAACGCCCAATATAAAATAATTTTTTTCAACTTCAGTTTCATCAAATGGTATGTTTCTTTGTCAAAACCACTTAATGATATTCGCTTTTCTCTATGCATTACTTGGTACTTTCCAAACTTTACTGGAATACTAATTTGTATATTCCATCACAAGCACAAAGTTAGGTGGAATCAGATCTAACATTTGCTCAAAATATTTTTCAAAAACATCACCGTTCATATTCATCTTAATTGACAGAATGCTTTGAATCAAATATCAATAAACGGCACTCAACAAAACNAAATCATGTACTCCACAATCTCTTCCAAATATTAGGTCTTGAACCAAAAAACTATTACTTTCTAAGCAATATCGAGATAATTTCGATAAAGACATTTCGCTGTCGGACTATTGGTCGCGACGGCGAACGTGACTGCCCATGGCCTGCAAACGGTGTCGCGCGAATAGTCGCCTCTGTCCCCGCTTCGACGTTCGCACCGCCGATCCCCGTGGCCAAGCCGTAAGTCATGTTTTTGGCATTGAATGCTGACAATACCTCAATTATTACATTGGGGAACTATTTATATTTCGGGAACTGGCAACACTGATGTCGAAAGGTAAAATATGGCAAAACCATAATAAAGTTTAACATTTTTCAGCACTAATGTACACACAAAGTTTTGATATACAAGTGCTATTGGTTTTGTTTACATTGAGTTGAGAAAATCAATTTGACCAAAAAATGGAAATTTCAAGAGGTTTTTGTTGGATTATTTTTCACAACTTTCAACTTGAATTATCTCAACAAGAATGTGTCGATGAATTCAGTTCTTTGTTTGACGATAAAGCACCATCAAAAACCACATTATAGCGCTGGTATAAAGAATCGGTAAATAATAAAATTATCCTGAGGTGGATTGAAGGTCACGACAGCAGTAAAGGTAATCGCATTGCCGACTCTATAGCCAAGGAAGCGGCTGGACTAAGAATTTTAGGACCAAGTGGAACCCACGGCCTGATGACATCGACAATTGCGAAACTAGCCAAACGTCCCTGAAGAGATGGGATGAAATCAAAAAATGCAATTTTGCCAGGATCACCCTGGGCAACCCTGGGAAGCTGGCGCCGAGGAAAAATCTACGCTTAACAGTAGGATTTCTGACTGGCCACTGTCAACTAAGGAAACACCTCCATAATATGGGGCTACTGGACATACATCTATGCAGGTTGTGTGAACAGGATGTAGCATTCGAAAATGCTACTATTTTAACATTTTAAAGATTACTTGAGGTTCAACACAAAATTTCATGAGAGAATTTCATGAAACCGAAAAGGTATGGAAAGCGAAATTAATGTTCAACTTTTCAAGAATGGATAGCGCTCAAAAATGTTCAAACACAGTCCAGACTAACGATAAAATTTTTGAATGCAATGTTGATTGCCTATTCAACGTGATTTCCAATAAATCTTTCTTTTATAAAAAATTTATATGATTTGTGAGCTAACACACAGTACTGGGTGATCGCAAGGTGAAGATCTGTGCAAAAATTAAAAAATGGTATTGATCCCTTAGGATAAAATATTACTGGTATCTGTATTCCTAAACAAGAACTTTAATTATAACTGATTAATTGGACTCCGAATAGTAATTGTTTGCTCCCTTGAGGTTGCTCAAGTGAATGCAATATATTTTTTTCAATTCATAATGTAGTTTGTCACCCTAGCAGGGCGAACTTTGAACTCTGATTATTGCATTTAGCCAGGTGGCGCCCGTTACATAATTTTGTACTGTTCTCAGTCAGATGTACACTCAAATGCCTTCGACCTTAATTTTTGCTCACCAAGACGAACAGCTACCGGAGCTGCACTTTATTTCCAACTGAGAGGAATAAACGTTACAAGGAAGATGAAACTGTCAGACATGTCCTATGCGAGTGTCCGGAGTTATCGTCAATGAGAGAGTGTTTATTCGACGAGTCTCAGCCTATACCTGCCGATATTGAAGGATATATATCCTAGTGACCTGTCCTGGAAAGGACAGGATGGACGATGACCTAGGAGGACAACACCTCAGTAGGATGTACAATGGGTCACACGTGGCCTAAGTTCTGTGGGCCTACACTCACCCTCCCTACTCTACAAATACAGATCTGAGGTTGAAGATAGGGTTAGCATTTTTCCCTTGAAGTATGTCTAATTATAATTTAAATTTTATTTGTTTCGGGATTTTGTTAAAATATGTACCGAAACCAAAATGATGAATTTATTCCATTTGGCTTTTACACCCTAGATATTTGATGAAAATAAAATTTCCGCTAAAACTATTCCTCAAACTATCCACCATTTTCGCGGTTGAATTATTATTGCACCCCATGCGATCTTACGTGTCCGATAAACAAATCAAGGTGATCTTTACTAAATTTGTGCATCAAAAGATATTTTAATAAATTAGTCTACATTAGGTATTTATGTTCTGAGGATCTACGTTATTCTTGAAATAGACGATCCAACTAAAATCTATGGTATGTTAATATTTTTATATGTTAGTATGTGGACTAACTTTTACCTACCATTATACCTGTTTTGATACCTATACCCACCCAAATTTGTGTCATATCGTTAATGTATTTCACTCTATTCATATGTTAACACCAACATACCTTAGATTTTAGTTTTAGTAATCTCCTGAAGATTCTAACTCGGTTAAAGACACGCTCGCTGTTTGTTGTATTCTAAACAATGGGAACAATTATCAAATACATAATTCTATTCCGAAAAACATGAAATTCCATAGAGACTCTAGTTCCATGTGAAACTTATTAATGAGAATACCATAGAATATTTTGTTGATTCAAATACTTAATTTATCATCATAGTAATTTGTTGTACGCATTTGTGAGTTATTTGGTATAATTTCGAAGTTAATTGCATAAAATAATGAAAATAATTTATAACTTCTACCGAGTACAGTACATACTTTTCAAGGCTTTTAACGTGAACATACGAATATTTTATCGACTTATCAATGAAATGTCACACCAAAAAACGTTTTATTTTTATTTATACTATTATAAAAACACACTAAAACAGAACATTAAATCATTTTGATTCTGAAAACCGAACATTAAATGGCTTTTCAAAAGAAGTGGCCTCTACGAATACTGAATCACGACTAATACGCTTCGATTTACCTTACCATAAGTTTACCACACTTCAGTCGTCACGAGGCGATTTGAGTGTTTATTCACTTAGGGTCCACTTACATGGACTATACACATGAATGAGCAATAATCGGGCAGAAAAACTGCTACTGTAATTTTTCCACCTACTGTACTTTTGGTAATAAGTTAACTTCTACTAGTAGCAAGTGTGAACTGCAAGTTATACAAGGTTTTGTGGTAGTGATAAGAAAATAGGAATGATTATTCATCCATTAATATTTATTCCTCGAAAGAGTACATTTTGTTAAATGTAATGCGTTAGTCAGTTGCTGTTTGAAATACAATGGTGTTAAAGTGGTGGAAGTGTATTACTTTTAATCGAAGTTAACACAAGTTAACAGTTAAGTAGTTCTGAATTTGAAGCAGTCTCAATGATGAAATATAAGACTGAGAGCAAAAATTCTATAGTATCGGTCAACCAGCAGATACAGAAATGTTGCTTCCTACAAATCAATTCAATAATGTTTTTTCCAACGTCATGATTTCAAATGAAACGTGAACATTCAAATAGACTCTAATAAAAACTGCCAATGTAGATATATTCCCGCAATGAATACGTGATGAAAAACAAGCAGGCGGCATATTGTCTTCCACACAATGAACATGTTTATCCTTGACAGATATGGATAAAATATTTGTTGGCAAATCATTTTTGTTCAGGTGCAAGCCGTAGTGTAGGAATGATGCAGAATAATGATTTTATTGAAATTAATTTTAATTATCAACACAACTATATGAATTTCGAACACAGACTTCATCATGGTCTGCATTTCAATGGTTTATTGAAAATAAATAGCTTTTGTTGAGAGATAAATAACGTAGATAACATTATTGACGGTATAATTATCGTACCTGGTCTAAAATGCAACGGTTTAATTATACATTCAGTGCTTCTCTTCATTATTCTACTCTTTTTGCTGGTTTAAAACTGATCAGTTGGCTTGAACGATATTTGATGGTCCATCCGATAGTGATTGAATTGAATAGAAACATCTATACTAATATAAATGTGAGGGGTTGTGCATGGATGTATGTATGCATGGTTTCTCTTCAGTGCGAATAAATCTTTCGCCTTTTACAGATTTTAAAAACAGATGTTTGTGGCTCTTTCACGCCTAAACGACTGGACGGATTTAAATGAAACTATACGTAAATAAAGCTCATACATTAGAATAACATGAAGGCTACAATTTACAAAGGTTCTGTGTGATTTTGTTCATAATATAACGATAAGTATTAAGTGAGAACGAAAAATTCTTGCTTCCTGGGAGCTATTTTGGCTTACGCTGCCTATACCGTTGGAGTTACATGCAGATAGTGTACCGTACGATTATTTATTTTAAATAGTTCTAAAAAAAGTCCTCGATAGCACATATCTGCCTCTCATATGATAGTCACTATATCCAAAACACACAGCCATAAATACAATTGAATTGGATACTTTTTATGAAGCATATTTTAGAATATCTGTTAAAGTCTCATAAAATTGATACCATTGGCGATTTGATAATTCAATATAGATAAACTTTTTTTGCACACTAAGAATTTCGGACGAATCGTTTAAAATTTATCACGATAAGATTAACATGAAGCAACGCATTAAGCCATTACGCGTCACGTCTACTGTAAGACGATGGTGGGCGATGCGCGGGTGTAAAGGGGCGGTCTAAGCAATGAAGCGTCATTGCCGAGAACCCGGGCAGATGCACGAGGGCAGAGTCGTTGACGGTTGTGTAAGTCACGCGAAATTTCTTTATCTGTTTAAAATCTGTTTCTCCGTCAACCAGCTGTCGCACCCCTACGAACGACAACCCTCAGGAGTCAAAACTTGTGCGAGCTAAGGATTCCCGAGGTCTTATTTTTTAACGTGTGATTCCTAACACGACCCATTGTACATCCTCCCGAGGAGTTGTCCTCCTAGGTCATCGTCCATCCTGTCCTTTCCAGGAAGGTAGACAGGTCTCCAGGAGATATCTCCTTTATATCGGCAGGTGTAGGCCAAGACTCACCGAATACACATTCTCTTATTGACGATAACTCCGAACACTAGCATAAGACATGCCTGACAGTTTCATTTTTTTTTCACACATTCTGCATAGAGGTGTTCACTATCCCCATATTATGGAGGTGTTTTCTTAGTTGACAGTGGCTAGTCAGAAATTCTACTGTTGAGCGTAGATTTTTCCTGGTCATCGCAAGATATTTCTTCGGCGCCAGCTTCCCAGGCTAACCCTAGCAAGATTGCATCCTTTGATTTCATGCCGTCTCTTTAGCTAGTTGGCTAGTTCCGCAATTGTCGAAGTTGATAAGGCGTAGGTGCCATTGGGTCCTAAAATTCTTAGTCCAGCCGGTTCCTAGGCTAGAGAGTCGGAAATGCGATTACCTTTACTCCTGTCGTGCCCTTCAATCCACCTCAGGATAATATTATCATCTACCGAGGCTTTGGCTAAATACTGGTTATTTCTTTTGTGGCGATTGAGATATCAGCCAGTTCTGTTTGATCCACGCTGGTATTTTTTTCCATTCCCCACTCAATCCTTAGGCTAAGTGATCTGGAGTACACTCCACATCCTGACCCTTCTTTGGTTTTTGAGCCGTCTGTACATATGCGTTTTGCATTTGTAGTATTTGGCTTTGTGTTCTGTTTCATTTGTAATTTTTGTTCTGTTTCATTTGTAATTTTCAGGGTTTATTAAACACAAACCTGAGTTCAAATGCATCACTAGTTACCTGCAGCAGAGGTTGCACACTGAGCGATTCTCGCCATAGGCTCAGCCTCAATTGACCCATTCCTACTTCGAAGTTTAGGTACACCAGCTGTGCGCAATCGTAAAACGGCCATTAACGCAACCTCCTTAACGTACAGGTCCAAAGGGGTCAGACCAGTAATTATTTCCATTGTTGTGGTTGGTGTTGTTCTCATGATTCCTGTGATGTTCCGTTACTTGTAGAACTTTCGGTCCCCATGCAAAAGCTTCGTACGTTAACATAGGTCTTATTATTGCAGTGTAGATCCAGGTCACCACACGGGGTGAAATACCCCATGCGCGTCCCACTGTCCTCCGACACTGCTCATAAGTCACATATGCTTTTTTTACTCTACTCTGTAGGTGAGACTTCCATGTTAGCTTCCTGTCGCAGATAGTATCAAGGTATTTCACCTCTTCAGAATTTGCTTTTGAAGATTTCGGGAGGTTTTAAGCCCGATAAACTTCTTTTCCTAGTGTAAAGGACCATCTCAGTCTGCTTGGGATTGATCGACAGTGAGTGTTCCTTACACTATATTGCTATTAATTTGAGCCCTTCCTGCGATCTATCGCACAGTGTGTTCACAAATTTGTCGGTCTGCATGATAACTATGTCATCTGCATATGCAATTATGTGATAATTCTATTACATTCATCGTTAACTTCACAACTATCAAAACTTCATTAACTATCGTTCTCTTCATTGACTAAAAATGGCATGTTCTCTCGAAAAAAAATATGTTTTTCCCAAAAGATATGTACGTTCAGTTATATCTTGAGAGACACCAACCTAGCAGAAGCCTATTCCTCACATTACATAAAAATTTTCTATAGTAAATGAAGAAAAATATCTTCTAGCAGGTACTAAACAATTTTTTGTTTCACTATTGTACGAACATTTATGAATTTATGACATTGAAAAGGACACATCTTTCGAATACCTAATACTTAAAAAGTTTCTTGTTCACTTTCTTTAATGAATAATAAATTAGAAATATGAAGATATATGAGGCAGAAACTCTATTTTTTCATAAACTAATACAGGATATTCAGAGAGACAAAATTGTCGGATGAATAAAAACTCTATGAATTCAAACAAACGAAACCAATCAAGAGAACAATTTACGTTTTGGACATAAGCATAACTACTTCAAATACACCTGAAATGTAACAAATTACGATTTCAATATTCAAGTATCTCAAATTTTATCATGTTTATGAATATCAGTAAATAAGGACTTCTACTGTGATTGATATTCAAACTAGATTATAAATGTAAAGAATATTGTCATTCAACCCTGTGATCTTATATTAGATCCGTACCCATCCTGGACAAATAACATTGGATAATATATAAAGTTTTTTTAGATATCACTTACCATAATCGTGATCATAAGCAAATTCAGGTCAAACTATTTACTTTTGTCATTATTTATTACCCAAAGTGGTAACGATTTTGTTCCGACAAAATAGATGGTTCTGAACAAACATCACATGGAACTTGTTTTTTATTTGTATGCTCAATGATTTATAAGCAATAGTGGTTTATCTCTTTGGGATAACAATTGTTTGAACAAAAAATATGGCAACTTTGGTTTACTTCCATTAATATTAGTCGTCGAAAGGTACAGTCGATTTAAAAGAAACTCGAAAGTATTTTAGTACGCTTCAAAATATAAAGAAAATTAATTCACAATTTGGAAACAAATGAGGAATATTTTTTTGATTTAAGAAATTTTTGAGTCTAGTGGTATTCATAAAAATCATTTTCTGAAATATCTCGAGCTGAATTTTTAAAGGCAATTTCAAGTTCTATTGAAATATTTAGGAATATACAGGGTGTCTCAATAAATATCAATAACTATTGATGTCTCATTTGAAATTCTACGTAAAAAGTGCTTTGGAAATGTTTTCATAGAAACAAGAAATTTTTGACAGGAAAAAAGTTACAGCAACTTTTCGAAAATGTTCATTTTCGAAAAAGATACTGTAACTCAGAAACAATGATAGATATCGATATGCAGTTTTCACCATTAGGTTTGACATCAGTGATATCAGTAATCAGTGATATTCCCGCTGAATGAATTGTACTTCGCCCTTCATTTTCAAAATTAAATTTCTAGGTGAAAATGTGTACATTTTTACCCATCACGTGACTGCGGTAGACTTATTACTATTATTATCATTATTATTATTATTATTTTATCATGTGCCCTGAGCAAGCGCAGTGAGCCAAGAATGATTTTGAAGTATGATTTTAAGATTCAAGAGTAGGGAGGACATCATTCCACCAAGGACTTCAATAATCAGAACAACCATCTTGACAGAGTGATCTGGATAGTCTGCGGAATTCGAAGAGAAAATCTCGATATTTTATCCGTTTTTCCTTCTCTTTTCTGACGATATTCATCTATTATTATTATTATAAAATCTGGCCCTCAGACACAGCCTTCAGTTTTTATCTCTCTAGTTTGAAATCAGGAATTTCCCTTTAATTAAAAGTGTCCAATTTGACCCACTCTGTACATGTAAAAACATGTTTGTATTTTGAGTGCTGTCCGTTAGATAGATAAATTAATTGATTATTTCGAAATGGACCTACTTTGAACGCAATATAATAAGTTTGGATGACTAATATATATGTCGCGTTTCATCAATCCACTTCCTGGTACTTTTTTGACATCGACATAAAACCGAAAACATCGCGGCTGTCTGTGAGATTGTGCAGGAGAATCCGAGGCAGTCAATTTCGCGTCGCTCACAAGAACTTGGCCTTTCACAGATCTTAACTTAGCGAATTTTGCGTTGTGGCTTGAACTTGCACCCGTATAAATTCAACCGACTCAGAAATTTAGGGTAATTGACCATAGACAACGATGTGTGTTCACTGATTGGGCTCTGGAGCAGTTGGCAGTTTTCATAAAATCATCTTCAGGGATGAGGCCCGTTTCTGAATGAATGAAACAAACGAACAAACGAAATTGTTCAGTGCTATTAAGTGCAGTATAATTGAAGGTGGTATTCTGTTTCCCGTCTAAGTCCGGCCGTACACGGACCACATATTTGCAGTTGAGGCAACCACAACATTGTGGCCACGTTGACTGCACTTCGCGGTTGACCCAACCACACTTTTGTGGTTGACTTGCGGTCATATAAACCGCACTTGCAGTTGAGGCAACTGACATCAAAAATTGAATGCTGTGAGACCAATATAAGAAAAAGTACACCACGGTGTACGCGGGTGGGTACGACTGCAAGTTTGTGGTTAGTGTACGGCGGATGCCGCGATGACATCTCGGCGGAGATCAGCAGCAAGTTGACTGCAGACTTTCGTTTTGAATTTTGTGAACGCCCGTGTACGTGTAGTACAGTATTTCTTATGGGCGGCTTGAGTCCGCTGGAACGCGACTGCAATTGTGTGGTCGATCCGACCGCAAAATGTGGCTCGTGTACGGCCGCTCTTAATGTTTTCATGGAATATTTGGGTTGTTCCTGATATTCAGAACAGTAAAAAAGTATATGATCAATTTCAGATATTACGTTACATGTAGCACATTTGTTTGAATAAACGATTCCTATTTTGTAAAGATGAGGTGGATAGCATGCAAGTCCAAATTTCAGTCTGATTATTGTGACAATTGTTTTCTGTCCGTACTCTATTTTTATTAAATAATATGTTTGTTTATTTGTTTATTTGTAACTCTCAAGATCAGGATCTGTATTTGACAGAATTATCGACATTATTCCTTGATCTATTCGCGGGCAAATGGCGCTGTGCGTGACCTCCTTGATATAATTCGAACTCACTTTACATGTATTTCTTCATTTGAAAAAATTATTGTTTTACTAACACGCGCGCCTGCTGCCTTATTTGTAACCCTCCTTTGCGTTTCTGCTGCCTTCCTTGGGCTTGGTAGCTGATTTTCAGGCTCCCTCTCCAGAATCGAAAAATATCAAAAATAATAATATCGCAGGGATGACCGCTAACACCCTTGGCCTTTGGTGAGTTGCACCACCACTTACCCGAGCAACTGGTGCAAAACCGGATCGGCAGCACAGTCGCACCCGGGAAGGAGAACACTATTTTTCCTCCGGTGCCGGCCGTGAGTCCACTGGGCTAACCACCCGGTGGACCCAACACTTGGTTCTTAGCAATCGAGAAAAGGACCCCCATAATCGACCCGCGCGGAGGGGTCAGAGGCAGGGTGGTGGGGCCCATAACGATGATTTGCCTACCGATATACTTACCTCGGGGTGGAACAACGCCACTAACAAGAGGTAACAGCAGTGAAAACTCTGCGCGGCAAGTATCAGCACAAACTTCGGCACATCTGGTCATCGGAACTGTCGGGGAAGAACAAAGTTGCTGCAACAAATATGCTTGCCATTCCAATCTTACTCTTCTCGTTTGGTGAAGTGGACTCGAAGGGAGCTGGATCAACTCGACGTGAAGACCCGAAAAATGATGCATCTCTATAGGAGTTTGTCCGTTCAACGGTTGAACATCCCTCGACAACAGGACGGCCGTGGACTTTTGAGTTTGGAGTGTCTACATGACAGAATGGTACTGGATAGTAAAGTCGTCAGGAGGAAGGATCCCCTTCCCTGCATGGTCGGTGACCATGAGAGAGCAGGAATTGGAGCATTTCTCTTTAGGGCAGCTGCCCAAGCAGCTGATGAACTCGGTATAGTTTGCGGTACTGAACGAGGTAACCACAACTCTGTCACCGAGTTGGAACCCGTTCAGCAAACAGCTCAGATAAAAGCCGGAAACTGAGGGGTTCATCATGGCTTGCCAGGATGGTGTCTTCAACACCTTAGTGTACCGCAGTCGCGTGATAGGTATAGAGATTCCTGACACAAGGTGCAGGGCCTGCCGGGAGACGCCTGAAACCCTAATGCACTTGCTATCAGCATGTCCGGCATATGCGGTCTCGCCCTATATTCATCGACATAACGCGGCCCTAAGAGTGCTATATTACCATCTACGGCACTCTTACGGTATTGACGAGACACCGGTGTTGCCCTACGCTCCGGGGGATATTGAATCCGTTGTGGGAAATGAGAAGTGCCGATTTTATTGGAACTATTCGTTCCCCACCCTCACGCTCATACAACCTAATAAGCCTGATGTAGTCTTTCTCGACCACCAGAGCGAAACGATATTTGTTGTGGAGTTTTCAGCTCCTGGCGAGACAAATATCATCAGAAAAGAGGAGGAAAAACGGATAAAATATCGAGATTTTCTCTTCGAACTCCGCAGACTCTATCCAGATCACTCTGTCAAGATGGTTGTTACGATTATTGGAGTCCTTGGTGGAATGAAACCCTCTCTACTCTCGAATCTTAAAATCATACCGGCTGGCCGCACTAAGGCTGTCATTCTTGGCTCACTGCGCTCGCTCAGGGCACATGATTCTCGGATCCAATGATCACTTACGCCACGGTGTGGGGAGTGGTCATTGGTTGATAATGCTGGCGCGCCCTCCCGAATGTATCGGGGCTTCGGGGGCTGGTCAGGCCCTATCACTACGGTGAAAAAAAAATAATATCGTCTTCATTATTTAGAGATTACAAATTGTCACATAATCCGAAGAAATAATAAAGGAAAATTTATTTCTTGCTTGAACATCACTAGGCGAGATTCAGCCTTCGGCTACTCTTACATCTAACCCCCTGAGCTGCTCATCTAGAGTTGATAATACCATATGGCCCAATAAATTACAAAATTAGAAATGATACTAACTAAAAAACAGACATTGTTCGACCAACATTTACCTACATTATTCACTGTGCAGATAGTAAGGATATCATTGGTCATTTTTCTAAACAATATATTGCTGATTGATCCCAAAATTTAGATAAAATAAATATAAAAAGACTAAAAAACACGAAATTTTGCTTAAACCTACCCTTTGCTAAGTTTAGACATTCTTCAGCGCAACTTTTATTTTCAATGCGTTGTCCTTTCAGATGCCTACCTTTGCCCAAACCAACACAGCCTTGTCCCAAAAACTATAATAAATATTATCAATGCAACAAACAGTTCTGTTTTTGATAAAATAGGACATCAGTTCAGGCTAAAACCAGAAATTCTGGTCCACTGATCAAATTTGATGTGAGCATATTCATCACAATATTGACACAACCCCAGCCCAATCATAATCAAGTATCTGCCTTGGATGATATTTATTCGGGAATTAAAACAGTGTATTTACTGTATGGTTGGGGAATATTCCACCGAAATTTGAGTGTCATTATAATATATTCGTGGAAATGTAAACGTAAACAACATTTTCCTCAGAGGAAAGTTTCATCTCTATTTAACCGTTCGTTATCTCATATAGGATATATTTCGTTATTATTATACAATGACTCAGAGAGATTGTAAAAGTTGATGATTAGCGATGACATTGAAATGGTGTTTTTCGTCATGTCTGAAATATATTTAAATTTATTAGACCGCGACTTCGTTAGCGTGAACTCCAGTTCTTGAGTTCTTCAAGATTAAAAAAAAACTTTCGATGTACGGGGTCTGTTCAAAAAATATGGTGAATTTTTTTTTTCAAAGAATATTCATTTATTCATCAATTTATATTTTGTCCCCTTCGAAGTAGTCGCCCTCAAATTCACTCGTGCCAGCGTTGTTTCCAATCCAGGAAGTAGTTCTGATATGTACATTTTGGTATGTCCTGGAGCTCTCTCAGCAATTCGTATCTCTTCAATCTTGGCAATAAAAAAAAGTTGCACGGGGCCAAATCTGGTGAATACGATGGCTGAGCATGATTACGTTGTTACTTTTGACCTAAATATTACAAACAGGTAATGACGAGTGAGCATGTGCATTATCATGATGCAAAAGCTAGTCATTGTTTTTCCACAATACCGGACGTTTTCTTTGTATTGCTTCTCACAATACAAAGATTTATTTTAGATTAGATTGTCGGGGAGCTAGCCCATGGCCTGATTCACTGCGACCTTCTAAGATCTATTGTGATGCTCCTTGGTTGTTGCTTATTGTCTAGCTTGATCTCTTTGATGTGACTCCATATCCTTGACACTGACCCCTTCATATAGCAGGAAGCCTCTAGTTTCACTTCCTCGCATCTCAGCCTTGCTATCGCTTAGCATTCACAGAGCATGTGCAGTGCGGTTTCTTCCTCTTCTTGACAGAACCTGCATTGGGTTTCTTCTGTCAGACCCATGTTACTCATATGTTTTCTGAGTCGGCTATGCCCCATTAGTAGACCCACCACTACCCTTACAACTTTACGGTTGTGGTTTAGCAGGTCTTCCGTGAATCTGGGTGATGGGTTCTTTATGAACTCTTCCGCCTGCCTCATTCCTGTGAGTTTATTCCACCAATCTATCGATTCGGCTTGTAGTCATGGATTTATTGATGTATTTATACATGTTTTCGCTACCCTGCAGAAGGGTTCTGAGCCGATCATAGCCTTGGATGCGCTTTCATAAGCTAGAGCATCAATCTCCTCATTGCCCTTGTGACCCTCATGTTCGGGTACCCAAGCTAGAGTGACCCTATTTTGGGTACTTAGCTCCTTGAGTGTGCTCAGACAGCTTCCCACCAGTCTTGAGAAGACTTGAAATGAGCTGAGCGCCTCAATTGCCGCCTGGCTGTCGGAGGAAATGGTAATTATTTTATTTGTGACCTTTAACTCTCCTGTACAGTGTTCGATGGCCGCTACTTCTGCCTGGTGGAAGTCCGAGTAGGACCTCAAGTGCTGTTGGGGATAATACTACTTATTAACCGTATGACCATGTGGCAAGAACTCCTGATGCATCACGCCACGGTAATCAAAGGAAACAGTGAGCAAAACCATAACATCTGATCAAACTTGACGTGGTGTTTTTGGTCTTGACTCTCCTGGGTACGATTGGACTTTGGTTTCGATGTGATAACCATACAGTGTGTCAATTTTAAAACTTACAATGGGCTATATCTCACGAACGGAAGCTGATATCGAAAAATGCTTGAAACTGTTTCTAGGATAGTAAAGGGGAACTAAAGTGACATAAAAAAGAACTCACCCCCATCAACCACCTAGGTCCCGACCACCAAAACTCAAATAGTTTGAATACCAAACACTTACTTGTGATACATCAATGAAAAGACTATAATGCTATCCAATGGTAAAAATAATAATTGTATAGGGTGAAGCAATAATTGTGAAACTTTGGCTTGAAAGGAATATTTAATGACGTTTTTGTTGAACTACAAATTTATTAAAAATGTCAATTAAGTAAATGTTCAGAGTGGGTTCCGTTGTTTTCTAAACAATAATACAGCCTTTTGTCAAAGTCTGCACGAACTTTAATATCAGCCGGCTTACTATGACTTTTTTACTTGTAATGCTACCTCCCGGACTATTATTTTAAATGATAAAAGTCCGTTGATACTTTTTTGTTAAATAAAAACTTAATTTGCCGTTTTTGCAAAACAAGTTGGAGAAATCTGTTTTTTGGGTTCTGTCAGAGTCAATAATTTTTGCTTTGTTAGAGACTTTTAAATGTCATTAGTTTTCATCATTTATTCGATCTCTACTGTCATTCAGCTGTAGTTGTGACGATGGTTTACAGTATACCTGTACGTCCGCGATTTAGTTGAAAAGTTTAGAGGAACGGGATCAGTGCAAAATAAAAAAAGGAATGCCCCAAGATAACTGAATGAAGCAACCCAAATTATTGAGGTCCTTGGAAATTTTGCCATGGAGCCTACTGCATCAACACGTCAAGTATCTGCAGTGACAGGACTCGACCTTTCTAATCGACTCACATGAGTCGATTAGAAAGGTGTTGAAATTACATAAGTTTCCCCTGTACAAAACACAAAGAACTAGGCGATGATGATCCAGACCGACGAATTGAGTTTTGTGAACTCATGACTGAAAGAATTCGCATTGAACCAAGAATGTTAAAAAATATTTATTTCAGTGATGAATGTACTTTTATGCTGAATGGTAATGTAAATAAACAAAACTGTCGGTACTGGAGTGATGCGAACCCGCATCGATTCAGAGAAGGTCACACACAATATCCTTAAAAACTGAATGTTTAAGCAGGAATATTAGGCGATGCTATAATTGGTCCCTTGTTCATACCAGGCAATTTAAGTGTGGAGACGTTTATCTCGATATGCTGGGAAACACCATCGAACGTTTAATTGTGCGCCTGGATTAGAGAACCAAAGGGACGACCAAGGCAACCTAGCTGTAGACGAAGATTTGCTGCATTTCCAACAAGTAACAAGCAGTTAGGCACTGGTTGGATACTAATTATCCGAACAAATGGATTGGAAGGAGAGGTCCCATTGAGTGGCCACCGGGGTCACCAGACTTGGTGCCACTTGACTTTTTTCTGTGGGGTAACCTCAAGTCAGTTGTTTATAAAACTCAACCTGCGTCACTTGGGGAATTGCGAGAAATAATTACGCAAGCATGTCGCGCCATTACTAGAACAACATTTGCCAAAATTCGTGAAGAATTTGAAAATAGGCTATATTATTGTTTACGAAACAACGGAACCCGGAACCCACTTTGAACATTCACCTAACTGACATTTTTAATAAATTTGCAGTTTAACAAAATCCTCATTGAATATTTCATTTAAGCCAAAGTTTCACAATTATTGCTTTACCCTTCACAATTATTATTCATACCATTGGATAGCATTTTTATAGTATCACAAGTAGGGGTTTGCAATTTAAACTTTTTATATTTTTGTGGGTGGAGCCTAGAATTGAAATGTACACCAATATGTCTTGCCACAATCATATTGCTGGAATTGCAAAGGCTGCTTCTCAAAAGCTTGGAACACTATTACGAACCAGAAAACTGTACACAGCTCAGCAACTTTTGATGCTTCATAAGGCTCAGATCAAACCTTCATTTGAGTATTGTTCTCATGTTTGAAGTTCCGCCCCTAAACATAACCTGGAGCTGCTGGATTCCATACAGAAAAGTGCCATCCGCCTGATTGGAGACGAGAACATCGCTTGCAACCTTGATAGTCTGGAGCATCGAAGAGCGGTGCAACTCAGTGTACCTTCACTGTTTAAGAACTCTTTCATTTGGAGAACTGCGTTTATGTGGAATAAACTTTCTGAGAACGTTTTTCTAAATGGATTCAATCTCCAGCGATTCAAATCCAATCTGAATCGCCACATTCGCACAGGCACCGCTCTTAGAGCACTTTAAGGATTTTCCTGTAATGCTTGTGTTTTGTCCACAAAAAAAATTAAAGCATGCGATGCCTTTAAAAAATAGGTAGTTAAATTCGAGGTGACAATTGCCGCAAGGTGGCACTACATAATTCAAGGAAAACAAAGTGAAAGTAACTTTTCAAAAAATATCACCTATTGTGAAATATCCACTAGACAGTTTATGAAGCCACAACACCTCTTTCGCTATACAATAGCTTCACCTATCATTCTCATACTAAGTTCTACTTAATCTGTACTTCATATAATAACAATTTCAATTATGTAATTTTCCACCTAGATGGTGACTAATAACTTTACCTGCGGTTAGGTAAAAACTGAAAGTTTTAAACATCATATCAGAAAATTATTCCAACTCATTAAATGAACAATAACAAATATTTGAATCATATGGCTAATGACTTATAATTTCATGTGAGTTTAGAAACTGATTGAAAATTCAAATGAACATATAATAAACTAACAATTTCCACATTAAGAAATGGGTTCAGAAATATTTATTAGTAAGTGCTAGATAATTACCTATTTATTAGTGACCCAATTAGATAAAAACCGTATTTACGCTCCTGCTTATCATTCTATTAGTCATATTTTCATATTGTTTATTGTTATTCACTATGAGCAGTTTGTTGGATTGAATTTTGATCACGTAGTCATGATGTAACATCTATAAAAGTAGAATATTACTCGATCTGATTGGAAATAAATTATAGGTAATATAGTTGCTGTCTCAATATCGTTTCAGGTAGAAAGAAAATAAATGAAAATGAAATTTCTGAAAATCTGTGTATATTATTTGTTTGTTTTTTCGATGGTAACAGTTGTTATTGATTTATAATTTTCCGCTTGGAAAAGATATTTCCATTGTCCATTGTCAGAAAACAGAAGACAAAGCTCAGATTTCTTTTATTTTATGTCAAATGAAAACTATTTTATTTAGTGCCATGACTTGTCGGATAATTTTTGTGTGTGGCTCTCCAGCTCCTCTCGAATACATTTACCATCAACGCTGGTGTTCCCCAGGGATCTATATTGTCTCCAACCCTGTTTCTATTGTATCAACGACTTATTGAAAAAATAACGAAGAATCCAATATATTGCTTTGCTGACGACAGCACACTTGTCTCGTCATTTCATTTGGATTCCAGGACGGATGCACATCTATATCGGCAGCAGATACTGTAAACCAGAACCAGAACCAGAAAACTGTACACAGCTCAGCAACTTTTGATGCTTCATAAGGCTCAGATCAAACCTTTATTTGAGTATTGTTCTCATGTTTGAAGTTCCGCCCCTCAGCATAACCTGTAGCTGCTGGATTCCATACAGAAAAGTGCCATCCGCCTGATTGGAGACGAGAACATCGCTTGCAACCTTGATAGTCTGGAGCATCGAAGAAAGGTTGGGGATTTGTCTCTCTTCTTTAGATACTTTCACAGAAAGTGTTCAAGTGACTTGACATATTTGATATCACCAAGAGCGGTGCAACTCAGTGTACCTTCACTGTTTAAGAACTCTTTCATTTGGAGAACTGCGTTTATGTGGAATAAACTTTCTGAGAACGTTTTTTCAAATGGATTCAATCTCCAGCGATTCAAATCCAATGTGAATCGCCACATTCGCACAGGCACCGCTCTTAGAGCACTTTAAGGATTTTCCTGTAATGCTTGTGTTTTGTCCACAAAAAAAATTAAAGCATGCAAATAAAATACTTCACATATATGGTTGAACTAATGCCCCTTTGTCATGAGAAGCTCTGCAAATGTGGAATTGTTCTTCTTGTTCGAAAAACTAATCCTATATACCCTAATTCTTTTGAAAAAGATTCTCCTCGTTTGGCCTACGCTGCCCCGGAGCGTAGGACAACACCGGTGTCTCGTCAATACCATAAAAGTGCCGTAGGTGGTAATGAAACACTCTCGGGCCGCGTTATTTCGATGAATATGTGTTCAGGCCACATATGCTGCACATGCTAACAGCAAGTTCATTATGGTATCAGGCGCCGGCAGGCCCTGAACCTTGTGTCTGGAACCTCTGTACCCATCACATGACTACTATAAACTAAAGTGTTGAAAACAACATCCTGGCAGGCCATGGTGAACCCCTCACTTCCCGATTTGAAAGCGAAGGTCAGGCGCTTTGATGAGCTTCAATGTTCTTGAAGAAGACCCAATGCATTGGCTTATTCTTGTGTTGCCGCAGAAGTGATCTCTGCGGCTTTTATATGGACCTATTGCATGACCGGTTTCAACTCGGTGACATCTCGTTCAGTGTCGAAAACTAAACGAGTTCATCAGCCGCTCAGACAGCTGCCTTAAAATTACATTCTTCAATTCCTGCTCTCTCATGGTCGAGGACCATGCGGAGAAGGGGATCTGAACTCCTGATAACTTTGCAGGCTTCATCCAGTACCAATATATCATGTAGACACTCCACGGCTTCCTAGTTGTCGGATGATGTACAACCGTGGAAAGGATGATTTGGGATGCAAACTTCTATGGATGGTCTTTTTGATCTTTAAGTCGAGTTGATACCTCACCTCTCGAGTCTTCTCAACTACTTCAAATGAGTAGAGTAAGATTGAAGAGGCAAGCGTATTCGTTGCAACATGTCCTTCCCCGACAGGTCATATGACAAGATCTGTCAGAGTTTGTGGTGATACTTGCCGCGGAGAGAGTTCTTCACTGCTGGTAAGTATACGTCTCTTCGGCATCTAGATGGTGCAGGACGCTTCCATCTACGATCTGCACATCCTCTTCGTAGTTCCCGCATCGTATTCTTTTGAGATGAACCGTTGTACATGTGGCTATACCGAATTTCATATCGATAACATGCGGGCATTCTTCCACCACCTTAAAGGACTGTTGGAGATCCTTTCCTCCAGAGGCATAAAGTTTAAGATCATCCATATAAAATGAATGAATGACTCTATTCCTCAGGTTTCGGGGGGTGCCACGGTATTTCTGATCGCAACGGATAGTAAGATGCAGAAAAGAAAGGCAGTTGTTAAAGGCATTTCACTCTTTGTCGAGTACCGCAAGGCATCTGAGCAAATGCAAGATGAGCTAATGCGATATTGCATCAAATGCGTGTATTTCGTCAGTTCGGACTTCCATTGTTTAATATAATATAAATTGATTTGATAACCCTGAAAAAAATCAAAGAGATTCATGGAAAATAACAATTTTATTCAACAAAAAACTGAAATTATAAAGAAATAACATACAACAACAACCAAACAAATAAAAATTGAAATAATAATGAAAGCTNTTGCAGTGATTTAATTATTGGTAGTAAAAATCTGGACAAGTTCTGAGTGGCTGAATCTCTGGAGCTAATGATCGGTCTGAGCGGAACATCCTTTTTGTGGATTTTGGGTAGTCCATACAAGTGAGGGGGCTTACTGTGGTGCGGTGTTACCTTTCTTTTTCCGTAAAATAGACTTGGTATTTTTTCAAAGTCTGGTACAATTTCCTTCCAATTGATGCAGTAGGGTATCTTACGATCTTCGTGTATTTTCTTTTCTGAAGCACCTCTTTGATCTTCTTCGTTGTGACATAACTTGGTTTGAAATCTTTTAATTTTTATTTTTTCATTTTTTGTCAATAATATTTTTCATTTTTCAATTTTTTCAGCTTTCATTAATAATTCAATTTTTATTTGTTTGGTTGTTGTTGTATGTTATTTCTTTGTAATTTCAGTTTTTTGTTGAATAAAATTGTTATTTTCGGTTAATCTTTTTGATTTTTTTCAGGGTTATCAAATCAATTTATATTACATTAGACAATGGAAGTCCGAACTGATGAAATACACCACGAAATATTGTCAACCACCTTTAAACAAATGCATCAAATGCATTGCGGTAATCAATCCAGACCATAGAAAGGTTACGCTTATACTGTGTGGAGTCCTGCGTTACACATCTATCGACCAACTCGCTCAACTACAGTGAGTATTCGTGTGTATAAGATGCTCGAAAACAACTTATGACACGAATTTAGCATGTTATCGGTTTGTAATTGTTAGGAATGGACTAATATCTGCTTCTGGAGATGAGAACGGTTCGCCCCTCGAAAAAACCCACCCGAAATCGGTCGCTCTCCGTCCAGCCACGAGTTGAAACCTCTGGCCAGATGGCGGTGGGTGCTTGGTAGTTTGGTCCATCAATAGGTGTTCACACAATCTAGTCCTGGGACAGCAAAATTTTTAAAATCTACAAGAGCTCTCCAAACATCATCCGGGGTCATCCGTCAACCGGTTACGCAGTTCATTGAGCTCAGGCTGTCGAAGCTCTCTGCTGATAGCTTCGAACTACAGTAGGGCTGGAGTGTCTAAGTTGAATAGCTGCGGGTGTTCATAGATGTCCTTCGAAAATGATTTCACCTGTTCGCGGTTAGCGGATTATCCACAACACGCAGAGGCTGTTGGGAATAAGCAAAATTATTATCATTGTCATTATTATTATCATTATTAATTCTAGTAGACAGCTAACAGGAATTCATCAGATTCATCGGCTCTGAATTCGATATAATTGATTGAATTCACTGATGTGATCAGACATTGATAGTTTGATAAAATCAATCCATTGAAAGTCGGTGAATGAAGAAACAAACCGATTGAATTCCCATCACATCGATGAGAAATTCGTTAAAAAAGAAACACGCGTAAACTGGCTGTATTCAATGATTGAATGAATATTGTTAAGGAAAATTCCTGGCACTAATCTATATGTCTATACTATTATAAACGTGGAAGTTTGTGAAGATGGATGGATGTATGTATGTTTGTGGCTCTTTCACGCCTAAACGACTGAACGGATTCAGATGAAACTCTACATAAATATAGCTTATACATCAGAATAACATATAGACTACAATTTTGGCATGGGCTGCCTATACCGTTGGAGTTACATGCAGATAATGTACCGTAATATTGTTTATCTTCAATAGTTCTAAATGAAAGTAAATGATAGCATATAATATATCTACCTCACATGTGGTAGCCACTATAAGCAAAATTCTGAGCCATAAATACATTCAACTTGTATACTATTTTTACCACTGTCAAATTCTTATAAAAATTGATACAATTGTCATTTAAAGTATTTAATATAGATGTACTTTGTCTCCTACACTAAGTAATTTGGACGAATCGTTTTAAAATTATCACGATAAGATTAACTTGACACAACGCAGTAAAACATTACGCGTCGCGTCTACTGAAAGACGACGAGGGACGATGCACGGGGGTAGAGGGGCGGTCTAAGCAGTGAAGCACCATCGCCGAGAACGCGACCCGAACGCGGTCAGACGTGTGAGAGCAGACGTGGTTAACGGTTGTGTTAGTTCTACGAATTTCTTCATAGGTAACATAATTCGTTTCTCGAAGTAAAATATAAATTACTAACAGATTCCCACTTATATATTAACGTACAGCCGAAGCTACTGAACCTAGAATCTTGAAATATGCAGGTAGGTTTTTTGTATAGCGTAAATGAGCATCAAGAAAGGGAATCAGGAATTTCCACCCCAACGGGGAAAAATAGAAGTTCTAAGATTGTATTGAACTTCGTCGGTTTTGAAATTGGGAACCTGAAGTTTTGGGATAATAAAAAATATTGCTACTATTTGTTCAAAATGGTCTGTCACGAAAGTTAATGTGACCAATGTGTAGGTCAGTAGCCGGGCTGTTCGACGTGGGTGATGTGTTCACTCTCTCAATCAACCGCTGTGTGAGTCGGTGGTTCAAGCCGCAGGCTGAACGATCGATTTTCACTTGCTATCGTCCAACCCGTGTTTGGCATCACACGTTAAAAGGTAAGACCTCGTTAGTACTTAGCTCGCACAAATTTCGACTTCTGAGGGTTGTCGTACGTAGGGATACGACAGCTGGTTAACGGAAAAACATATTTTGAACATTTTTTCAACCAAATTCTACGCAGGTGAATCCACGGGCAACAACCAGTGTAGAATATAATTATTATTGTATTTCTGTGGTTAAGAGCGATCCTCTACTGAACTTATTTGAAAATAGTGACTTTTTTCTGCTTCGAACGAAACAGCCCGATGCGATACATCCAACTAACCTCATCCTCGATCGGGTGTTACAACATGAGCAAATAAAGGAGATATGAAAGTAACATCCGCCGAAAGGATATTAAACTTGTCGAAACAAATATCAAATACATAAAATTTAATCAGGATGTGTTTGAACCTGCCTTTTTCGTTTCGTCACCGCAACATATCACAATAGACATTACTTTATATCTCAAGATTCAGAAGATCCAAATAACTTCAGACCTATCTCCATGCTCTCAATACTCTCAAAAATCATAGAAAAACTGGTGAAAAAAAAGGTATTAGCTTTTCTTTATGAATAAAATATATCAACCAACTGTCAATTTGTCTTTCAGAAGGCAAAAGGTACAAATGATGCAATTTTTTCCTTTCTGCAGTATTCTTCTCCAAAGCTTTTGATTGTGTAAATCATGAACTTCTTTTGCGAAGGTTGGACTGCTTTGGCTTAAGAGGAATGTGTAATGACTGGTTCAGGTCTTACTTAAGTGATAGAAAACAGTTAGTGAGATCAAACGAAAAACTATCACACACTAAGGATAAGTACTAGGCCCGATTATTTTCTTTATATATGTAAATGACCTTGTTACTCTCTCAATTCAAGGAATTTTACGATTTTTGCGGATGACACCACGCTCCTTTGGCATAGAAAAAATACTTCTAATATGAAAGAAACTATCTCTAGTGATTTAGAAGTTATGAAAAAATGGTGTGACGCAAAATACTTGTGCTTTGATATTAAAAAAATAAACCTACTCACCTTCAGCTGTATTATTAACAATTTATACTTGAATGGACAAATTCTTGAGAATAAAAACCAATCCAAATTCCTGGGAATCTTCATGGATAACAAATCAAAATTTAATCAACACATTTCAGCTTTGAATAAAAAATTGGCATCAGGTTGTTGCACTTCGAATAGTTTCAAATGAACTGAGTTCGTCCACTACAAAAATGGTATATTATTCCCTGACTGAGTCCCACCTGAGATATGGTGTTGCCTTCTGGGGATTTTGCAGTCAACAACTTTTTCATTCAGTTTTTGTTTTGCAAAAACGAGCGATTAGATATAAGGTGAAAGTGCGTGAGTCATGCAGACCATTATTTTTGATAGAAAAAATTGTCACTGTTACTTGTATTTCCATACTGGAAACTGTTTGCCTAATTTACAAAAAACATAATATGGTTGAAACTCCGGAACATATAAATTACATAACCCGGCAAATAACAAAAAATAAAATACATCTTTCTGTTCCAAAAACAAGTCAGACAATTTATTCTTTAATTTATGAAAGTAAAAAGCTGTATATAGTATACCATACTACATTAGGAAGAAGACAGCTATAGAAAGTTCAGAAATCTTGTTTAAGTTGCGCTTGAAACAAAAACGTACTACAATCTTGATGAGTATTACCATCACAGACCATATACCTTAGACGGTTCACGGCAATGCTAAACAACAGAGACGGAAAAAAGCGCCATCTGAAGATTTGTATCAGTACCATTGTGACGGACGCGGGATATTCAAATGTTGTATATAGTTGGAATATTCATTTTATTCAAATGTTTTTTGGAAATTTCAGCGTATTGTTTAGAGTCTCAAACTACACTTTATATTGTGTGTTGTGTGGACTTTAAACAATACGCTGAAATTTCCAAAAACAATGTAAAAATTATAGTTAGAACAAATTCTTAACCACTGCTTTATGTTGCAGGGCAATAAGGTTCAAAAAAACAACTGAATTATTATAGATTTTTTATTCAGAACGTTTCAACATTAAACATTTTGTGTGATTATATGTTCAGGTTGCTTAGAATTCTTTTTCTTTATTCTGTTCAAACGAATTGTATTGGCTTGTAATTTAATGACATTTGTACCTGTATACAGTTTCGATTTTCCCTGTATAATTTGATTTACACGCTTGCACCAATTATGTGTGATAGTTGTTATGGTGAATTTTATAACAAATTGAATTATATTATTTTTATGTTCCTCTTTGTTGCAAGATAAGAATTCAAAGCTAACCTTGCCTCTTATTGTATTTTCAATTATACGAATTAAATGTTTGGAGTATGGTTGTTTATCTAAACAATAGTTTATCACTTGGACAATATCATAAAAANCCATCTATCCAATAAATATCTATTCTACCATGTCATGGTGTATACGGATGTCATGAAGCGATTTTCGGTCAATTTTACTCTACGAATTCAAAATAAACTGCTGCCTAAACAACCCGAAAAATTAACCGGGTGGTCGACCTATAGTAATCCAGGACGAGGATTTGATGACACTGGCTGAGACTGACTCATCACAAATGATGCATGGGATGGCGGAGGAACTGGGCATCAGCTCCCACGCGATTCTGGATGGTTTGAAATGTATTGGAAAGGTCAAGAAGCTCGAAAAGAGAAACTTCCACGATAACAGGGGGCGACCCAGGGACTTCTCAAAGGCGAAAACCCACCAAAACAGACCATGGTTGTTGTATGGTGGTCAACTGATTGTGTTATTCACTATAACTTTCTGTATGTATCTGCTTTTAGCAGATAAATACGGCTTCATTGATGGTAGCTATAACATAAAGTAAATTAATGTGAATGATATCTGATTCAATTCCATTACAAATATTTGTACAAACTGAATCGGAAAAAGTGTATCACTGTCGATATTTTAATCAATAATGAATTCATTTCCACCATTAATATGAAAGTATCCAATCTCGATATACCTAGTATTTTTCAACTAAAATTACTTTTTTGAAATTTTTCAGCTAGTCTTCTTTGGTAATATTAGATACTTCTTCTTTGACTAGCTCTATCACCTTCTTATCAAATTTTGGAAAATTATTTGGCGCCTGATGCTTTTCTTCAATTTTCCCCAAATCAACTCGATAGGATTGAAAACAAAAATACGGGAGAAGTCTCAGTATGGTGCGTCGATACTTTTCAGCAATACTCTCAAAGGCATACACTTCTTCAAATGTTTTTGTCTGTAAAACTTTAAGTAGTTGGTTTTTGG
>NW_019292867.1:0-26326 GCF_000500325.1 Leptinotarsa decemlineata
CGGAGAATAAAAAAACGAATCAAGGTCACAGTCAGTGTTGTGGATCTGGGGGGGGCATACCCTTGGGGGGAGGTCCAGACCCGTCTTTCCCCCTCTACTACTGTCTATGCTTTTCTCCATATTTTCACATAAGAATTTAAGCCCTCTTGCTCAACCCATCACAGAAAAACTGTTAATGTATGGTACCAAGAAAAAACTGTGTACTTTAACTTTCAGATAAGTCTCTGCATGATAAGACCGTAGCGTGCCTGGCCCGTGCTCAACCATTAACGCACAGATTTGTCGACAGACTGAAACCGTGCTGGATAAAGTCTTCAGACAAACCTCTGTATGTATGGCGGGCTAAAATATCAAACACGTTAGAAATCCAAGCTCGCGCTACTTTTGATCAAGTATGTCAATATTTATCTCCATAAACACACATTTTTGGTATGTACGTCAAAGACTCTCATCAAAGTATTGCCATTTAATATTTTCGTTAATGGACAACAGTGTTCTTGGCTCGCCACAGACTTGGCTTGCATGCTTTGCATGGACCATGCTAAAACCTTCTCTAAGTCGCTATCGCTATGTGTGTGGCCGGCTAATTTCGATTTTGACTCCCACCTCCTTCATGGGATTGACGTCACAATTTTCCTGGATGGTGTCGAAGTGCGCCAGTTTCCGTTTTGCTGTTACTACTGAAGAGTATGAGAACGTTGGAATTTTGCTAAAATAAAGTTTTGTTTTTTTTTTAATTACTTTTAGCTTTTACTTTCAACCTAGTTTTTCCATCTTTATTTCAAACATATGCAGCGTTATGAATAAATCAAATAGAAAGAAAATGGATTATATGTATTAGTTCAAATCTAGTGCTATTTCTCTCCAGTGACATCACAAACGTGACGCCCAAAATCTTTAACATTTCGTAACCCAGAACCCAGAGTTAATCTGTGGCTATATAAGTACTCTGGGTTCTAGTCGTAAGATATAACTTCTCTCCGGTAAGGTTAAGGGGACCCCCATACAAACATTACAGACAATAAAACCACGACAAACTAACAGACAACAAGAGTGAAAGCACCTAAAGGCTGTCTTTTGACCGCAGGAGGTCAGATGTCAATTTTGCTGAAATGCTCATCAGAAAGTTGAGGTCCACCCAGAAATGAGAGGCTATATGAATAGACGAGATTTTAGAGAGTCCGTACACGAGCCACATTTTGCGGTCGGATCGACCACACAATTACAGTCGCGTTCCAGCGAACTCAAGCCGCCCATAAGAAATACTTTACTACACGTACACGGGCGTTCACAAACGTCAAAATGGGCGTCTGCAGCCAACTTGCTGCTAATCTCCGCCGAAATGTCAACGCGGCATCCGCCGTACACTAACCACAAACTTGCAGTCGTACCCAACTGCGTACACCGTCGTGTACTTTTTCTCATATTGGTCTCACAGCGTTCAATTTCTGATTTCAAAATTCTAATAAATTCATCAAAATAACTAATGGACATTCTGAAGTAATTAAAAAAAATGTTTTTCATCTTGCCGGAGTTTATCGAATATAAAATATAAAAATTTCCTTCCTGTTGTCGCGCAGCCAGAAGTTGATGTACCCAAAGCGATCATACTTTTACACGTCTTTTCCTTCTCCTCAAAATAAGAAGTAGTAGTGCTTCTTCGAAATCCATTTTGAAAGTGGCACTAAACTCTGACACCACAAAATATAGATGTCAGTTGCCTCTACTGCAAGTGCGGTTTATATGACCGCAAGTCGACCACAAAAATGTTGTTGGGTCAACCGCGAAGTGCAGTCAACGTGGCCACAATGTTGTGGTTGCCTCAACTGCAAATATGTGGTCCGTGTACGGCCGGGCTTAGCGTCTGCACACAGCAGTGTTGCTAACCTATAAATTCGAAAGTCGGTAGAATAAATCCTGGAAAATAAGTAGATATCGGTAGATTTGAAAATAGAGATATAAACTAAACAGACATCAATTGTCAAAAAAACATTTTATTCATTAAAAACCGTACAAAAGTAGAATAAAACAATTGGAAATAAGTCAGATATGGCAAGTAGGTATCAAATCTAATTTCCAGTTGATGAAGATGAACTATACAAATTTGGCTTGTTCATATAAGACATTATTTTTTTTATTTAATTTTCTTCGGCTCATTACTTTTTCACTGCTTGATGAACTAGACATGTTTAATTAAGGAATAAAAAGACAAAACTATACTTTTCCAACCTGTAGAAATGTACTTATACTATCTGAGTGGGGTATTCCCATAGTGACATACATATCCTTTCAGTACTTTCCCGGTGCAGAAAGTTTAGGGGACTCCCGTATAGGAAGATTGATGCTTTATTGATATCGGTTTCTAAAAGTGCTGTTTTCTGCAGTATGTGTTGCATACATTTTCAACACTTGAAACGTATTATCGACATTGATTTGAACATGAAGTATCTGAATATATTTATACATTTTGAAATAACATCCCCAAAAATCGGTAGATGATATCGCAAATCGTTGGATTACTTACCAAATCGGCAGAACTACCGATAAAGCGGTAGGGTTGGCATCACTGGCACAAAATAACCGTGTGAGCACCATTTAGTTAGAAGTAAACACATACGGTGGTGTGGGGAAGATTCTATCTCAGGGCCAGGGCACTCAACCCCAAACCCCAAGTGGGCATGGGGGGGGGTCGTAAGAAGAGTTCTATGATTCTTAATTACAATGCTTGTGTTCTGGGAAGTGGTCGTAATGTTTTATTTTATTTTCAAAAATTTTAATTTTGTTTTAGTGACATTCTTGTAAATTGGTTCTTTTCGTCATGTGAAAATAAAATGGATAATAAAATTTGTCGGTTCTGTCTACTAGAAGAAAATAATAGTACAGATGACATTCTAGAATGTTTTGATGATACAATACATTTTTTTACCCAAAATGTTTTGAAGATTTTGGGAATAGATGTGAGTTTTGTCATTTAATAAATATGTACTCCTTATAATAATTTCAAAAATTTTCAGATTTCTGCTGAAGACGTTTTTCCACGAATGATATGTAAAAGTTGTTCAGATTTCATTAAAAAAGTATTGAATTTTCTTAAGACCATTCAACAATCAGAACATGTTTTGTGTGAAATTGAAGAAACGAAAAATAGAAAACTGCTGAGAACTGATAAAAATATAAGCAACTCCGATGAAGCTTCAAAAACGTAAGACCACAAATTTAACTGTCAATACAAATTTTTGACTTAGAATATTTCAGGGAACTACCTGTTCATCAGAGTAACACCAGAATGGAAAATAATTTTGAAAATATTGATCAAAATCCATACGCTTTGATATTTTGTCATTCAAGTTCAGATAATGGTGAAATGAACAATGCTCCAATAAAACTAGTTAATGAATTATCTTTGCCAGATATTCATAAAAAGGAGTCTGTTTCATATTCTTGCCAAGAAAGTGATAAAGTTAAAATTTTCCAAACTGATTGTGAGATCTATTATTGTAGTATTTGTTCCACAGAGTTTACAAACTTTTGTGACTATGAAAACCATCAACAACTTCATGAAGTAAAATCTGCCACATGTTTGAAATGCAACAAGGTACATTTCTTTTACTTTAGGAGGATTGAAAGTTGTTCATTATTTAGTAATTGACTCATTTATTTATTTATTTACAGGCAAGCCCAATTGAAGTATAAATTACAATGTAGAATTATAATTAAAATAAAATCAGATAATATACTGAATTACAAATTGCAACTAAGAATAGTTTAAAAGGGGTAAATTTATAGTTTAAAAAGGGTTAATTTTAGAGTATAAACTGATGAAAAAATATTTAGCGACAATAAAACATACCACATATACTACCTTAAACTATACACTAAATCATTAAAGCACAGTATTTCGTAATTGAGTTTCAAAATGATGCAAGATGTTAAATATCTCAAGATCAACATTACTATTGGCTAATCGTAAGATTCTATTGAATGTGAGGTTCAAGCTATAAAATTGTACATATAAATGTTTGTTGCTGTTGAGTTGAGCGGTTATGAACATGCAGATAAATTCTTTCTAGGAGTTAAGCACAACTGAATTTGCCGTTAATATTATTGAAAAGTAGAGTCAGGTCTCTCTGTTTCCTCCTAGTTTCCAGGGAGGACATGCTCAGAGATTGCAGTAGCAACTCATACTAGCAACCAATACCCGATTTATATGCTATGTATCTGAGGAAGTTATGTTGGACATTTTCAATGTTCTTAATATATACATAATAGTTACATAATGAGGGAACCAGACAGAAGAACAATACTCCAGGTGTAGACGGACCAGTGAACAATTTAATTTCTGCACAATTTCAACCTGCTTAATTTACTACTTGTCATAAATTCTCACAATAGAGTGTGATGCTTTGTAATATTATTATAATCATAGAGAATGAACTACATAGCAATGCCATAGTGAATGTTTTCCACACAGTGTTTGAATGAATCAGCTCTCCCATGATGCATCTTTGAGCGTGGTTGAAAACACTGTGACAGAAGGAGGAAGAATGAACAGAAAGAATACCTTTAACTATCATATTGATCCCGAGTCCTATTTCAACAGTTTTTGTTTTTTATTTTGGGTCAGAAAATATTAATTTACAATTCCCAGTATCGTTCATTTTTTCATAAAGTATGTTTGAATTTTTGATATCTATCTATTATTCATGTGATGTTTTTGTCAACCAATCACAATTTTTTTTCTGAATTATTCGAACAAATAGAAACATTAATGAATATAATTCAAGCTTAGTACCTGGTAAAATTTAAAAAATGTGGTTTCTAACATATGAAGTTGCCACAGCTGTCTTTGCAGTATATGACTTGGGGTTGTAAACTAGCTTCTGTATGGACTAGTATATTTTAAAGAAAGCTTGTTTAGAAAGTTGATTAAGTCAACGAGAGAACAAATAATATTTCCTATATTAGGTATCTGTAGAAAAACTATTAGAGAGTATTTGCCAACAAAAATATCTTGAAAATAAATGTGAAATAAAACATAAAAATGATTTTGCGTATCCCATTCACATGAAGGCTCTGTTTGAGTGTAGCACCATATACCAAGCTATTAAAGCCTATAACAGAATCTCCCAAAATATATGCAACATTGATTTATAAGCAGACTTCTGAAGTCTTTGAAAGAATTCTTACTCGATCAGGAGCCGTACAGTATTGAGGAATTGTTTCAAGGTGTGTAAAGATGCAAAAGCTTCATTTAAATACATTTTTTTTATTTAAAAATTTTAGTGTGATGTATTTCAATTTATTAGCATCTACTTCTGTATATTTATTTTCTTAAGGTCTTTGTGCTGATTTTTGATATTCCTGAAATGTGTGTAGATTTGAGATTTTGTATTTTGTAAAATACTTTTACAAACAACGAAATTCCATTATCTTGAAATGTATGTAGATTTAAGATTTTGTGACATACTTTACAGACAACGTATTCTGCTACTGTTTTCATGTAGGACTACAAATACTCTGTGAAATAAATAAACATATCTATCTATGTAATATATGTATCAAGTGTAATTTTTTCTTGAGCTCGATTTACAGCAGGAAATACGCCTTCGTTCGTAAAATAAGGTTTGGTTGCAGTGCTGCATCCCTCCTTAAATTAACTGATATTAGAAACCTCTGTCTCACAACATTTTATTTGAGATTATCCTTTCCGTTAATCTCTCTTTTTTTTATATTTTTATCGACATTGATCCTTTCACTTGATGTCTCATGCATTTTTTGCTGACGGATCTGATCTTCTGATATTCCCGAGCATTCCACATACTTTTTGTTATTCATGTTTTTATTCTTCAGTAAACAAATTTTTTCTTTTAAGAGGAGTTTATTTTCTAATAATATAGTATATTTTCAACTTTTTCTTGAATGATATACTTCTGAAGATTAATTTCTTCCGTCATATGTCTGATGATTTCAGCACTAATTAATTTGGAATATATTGGTTCTAAAGATTTTGAGCTTGAGGTACCTTATCACTATTTTCACAACAAATAATAAGTGTTTCATATATCGTTATATAGTTTTTGACGCGTTCCAAACAACTTCTACGGAAAACATTTCCACAATGCAAACTGCAACTTCAAATCTTTGATGTTTCGGACACATCTTCATATAACTTTTCGCCGGCAGCCATGTTGAATATCTCATAACTTTTTCATAATATATAGGTATACCTAAAGTCTATAGGTCTTTTGTCCAAATGTTTTGTTTGTTATTTTTAAAAGGATGCACAATATTACAAATAATTTTTTTTTTAATTTTCAATTTTCCACAGATCTGAAATAACTTTTTCAGAAAAAATTAACTTTGGTCTGGGGAACTTTGGAAACTCAAAAAATAATTGTCTTCGTGAATATAGATATTTTTCAAAATTTTTTGTGTAAATAATACTGTCTGTCTCCCTGTTACCGTCAACGGTCTTTTGAAGGCTTAACCAATGACTTGTAACTGGTTCGATATTGGCAAACTAACAAATTCTTGAACTTGTTAATAACAGTCAAAATTAAAGGGCCAGCGTGGCAAAAAAATTTTGAAAAATACTTTGATTTCACTCAGTAACTCATCGAGGTGAACTAAAAATTTTGCCCTTTCTACGCCTGCATAAAGTCATCCATCACAATTTTCAATATTTTTTTCAGAATGTACAAGGTGAAAAAACTCAAAAAAGGTCATCTCTATTTCCTCTACAAAAAATGACTTTCGTTCAATATAATATTTATTTTAAAAGATGCACTCTTCCCATTCACCAGAAATGTAATACTCTTCTCGACACGCGTTTCACCAACAAAGTTGGCATCTTCAGAAGATGATGAAAAAACTGAAACATTTTTGTGATTGGGGAAAGTGTTTGTTTTTGGATTTTGTAATATTTTTTGTTACAGGTTTTCCTGAATAGAGACGAATTAGCAGAACATGAAAAAACTCATAAAGTGGCCTGTGGTGAATGTAACATTAAAGTTTTACCGAGCAGTTTAGAAGCACATATGAAAAAACATTCAGATATTCACAAGTAGGTTTCAAATATTCATTCAGGTATCAAGATGGAGAAGTAGAAACCCAAAACTTTTCTTTTCCTAAAATCAGTTGTTCTTGAATATGTTTGAACTACTCAATACTTACAACATTCTAGTTGTTACATTACAAGAAGGAATTTTAGTCAACCATCCATAAATTATTTTTCAGAATTGATTGAACAAATAAAGACATTAGTAAATATGATTTCAAACTCAGTACCTATAGGTAATAATAGTAAAAAGATGTGACATTTAATACATGAAGATACCACAGATGTCTTTGCAGTATATTACTTGGGCTGTAAACTAGCTTCTGTAGGGACAAAAATATCTTGAAAGTATATTCTTTACTTTTAGGAAAAATGAGAAATGAAACTTTGTTTTTTACCACTTGTATTCGTCCTATAAATAAATAAACAAATCAATAAACTTTTGAAACGTTTGAAAATGTACTGCAGTAACGTTAGTTATGAATACAAGTAGTTAAAAAACATGGGATCTCCTATCACATAGTTACAGCTACATCCATCAATTGATTCTTAAATTTTATCTTCATTGTATCATAATTAACAACAGAATTTAAATTCTTCATCACTAAACAAAAAAATATGGGAAACTTCCGAAGAAAATACGAAAAAACTACAATTGCAACTCTTCACGAAAATAGATAGATAGATAGATATTTATTTAATCTCTTATGGTTGCTTTACAACATGATATAAGTCACAGTACATAAAGAGAGAGAAAATTCTCATTGGATATAAACATTAAGAAAAAAACATCACAAACATTCTAGTCGTTACAAATTGATTAAGAATAATAAGAATGAAATGAAATATTTAAATATAAACACATGTTAAAATACATTGAAACAAAACTGCCTAGTCACTACGTTTTTTATACTCGTCTAATGAATAAAAGGCATGGCGGATGAGAAACTTTTTCAATGATAGGTAGTTTGAAATGTTTCATATTGGTAATGAGTTTCAAGTCTTCAGGCAAAAGATTGAACAAATGTGCTCCAGCATATAGAGTGCTCTTTATATATTGCTTTCTTTGCAAGTGGTGCAAATGGAAGTCATTCTTCTGTCTGGTATCATATTCATGGTAGTCACTGTTTTTATTCATATTTTTAGCATTCTGATGGGTATATATTAATATGTAGTGCATACACAGAAGTCTATTACAGCAACAACCTGGAACAAAAATCCTTTCGAAACAAATACTTCGACACAAACATTGAATTACACACAAGAAAAAAATTCTTTGCAAACAACTTTTTTTATATGAACATTGAATTACACCAAAACGACCTTTTCCCATTCAGTTTTTTCTACAAATAATCGTAATGGAATTGAAAGAAATATTCACATCCTTAAATATTTGGAAGACTTTAACATATTGAGCGATCATCAATATAGCTTTTGGAAACAAAGATCAACAGGCAACCTTCTATTCTATGCACCCATATTTGGAATAACGCAATCGAGAAACATGGGGAGTCAAGAGCTGTTGCGCTTGATATTTTTAAGGCTTTTGACCGTGTGTGGCATGAGGGTTTGTTGGCCAAACTTCGATGCTATGGCTTGTTGGATCATTTTTGTGTATGGCTCTTCATCTCCCTGAAAAAACTTTTACTGCAAGTGATCGTTGATGGATATTTCTAGAATACTTTCACCATCAACGCTGGTGTTCCCCAGGGATCCATATTGTCTCCAACCCTTTTTTTATTGTATATCAATGACTTATAAAAACTAAGAATTCAATATATTTCTTTGCTGACGACAGCACCCTTTGCCATTTGGATTCCAGGACATCGGCTGTGGATGCACATCTTCACCGGCAGCAGAAGTTTGCGTATCTAAATGAGGATCTAGAAATTATTTCGAATTGGGGTAAAAGTAACCAGGTTCAATTCAATGCCAGGAAAAGACAGGCATATGCAAAGGCTGCTTCTCAAAACTGTTCCGAACCAGAAAACTGTACGCATCTCAACAACTTTTGATGCTCTATAAAGCTCAGATCAGGCATCGAAGAAAAGTTGGAGATTCAAACTCACATTTATCCGAAAAACAATTTTTATACAAGAAATTCTGATGCAAGTTGATCTGTTCAGTGAGACTTTCACAAAACTCGATACGCTTATCGAAATCATCTACGTTCAATTCATGATCTAGTCTAATCTTAGGATCCTGAAAACATTTGTACGACTGATTCCTGCTTCTCGAGATAACTTAGTAAGAGACTGCGAATTTTCCATTAGTCCAAAGTGCCCTAAAACTGCAGTACAAATAGCTTCATCTTTGACAACTCCTGAACGGTTATGCTTTTTATTGTTAACAGATCCAGTTTCCATAAATTTGTTCAATAATACCGAAACGTATTTGTGTCGTACATTTCTTCCTGGATGATTATCTTTGAACATACGGGCAGCAGCTCTAGCACTATTTCAATTCTGGTAGTACAAACTTACTATTTCAATCCGTTCTCGAAATGTATAAACCATTGCTTCTCAAGATTTCACAAAAACAGAAACACCAATTATAACTTCACCTGGCAGGTAATCGTTATTGAAGAATGAGACAAATACAAAATGAAGAGAATATCGAATTCAAACTTAACGAGGCAAAACTCAGTTTTGATCTTCCGTATTTAATATTCTCATTATTAAATTTAACTGGATCTTCTGAATCAATTGATATAGACCTTTTTGATATGAACATATATGAAGATTTCTGAAAAGTCAGTGTCATTTTATGGCATTGGATCTTTAAAGATATTTGATCAGTGTTTTGAAATATTAATTTTGATTTCTTGTACACTATTTCCATTGTAAATGAAAATGGTGTCATCAGCAAACATTTGTATTTCACCAAATAAATTTACTGTAGCCAAAGAATTGAAATATATAAGAAACAAAATCGGTCCAAGTATTGGTCTTTGCGGTACTCCACTTTTTTTAAACTAATTATGTCGCCAATATAGATATAGTGCTTCCTATTCATTGAATAATTCTGAAAGCAATTTTAAACTAAACCTCTGATACCTATATTATGTATTATTTTCAGAAGAATTTTATGGTCCACAGTATCAAATGCTTTCTTCAGGTCTAATGAAAGAACTCCACATCTTTTATTTGAATCAAAATCAAGCTGTAATTGGGTTATGGCATCTAATACTGCAGACTCTGTGTCACTATTTTTCAAAATCCATATTGCCCATCATGTAATAATTTTGTCTTTTGAAGATATTCAAACAATCGAGAATACACTGATTTCTCAATAATTTTAGATAAAACTGGTAAAACTGCAATTGGTCTATAATTCTTCATTTGTTCTATTTTATCTGCTTTAAATAATGGTTTGGCAATTTTAGCATTATTATTAGGTACCACACCTGTTGAAAATGAAATATTTATCAAATATACTTATCCGTGGTTATTCCATAGAATCCTGGCGCTTTTCTCGAATCGAACATACTAATTATTTTTTCTGGTTCGATAGGCTTTTGAGATACATAGTAGTGATGGGTGTAATCAAATGATGAGTACTCGAGTGATCCCAAAAATCGAAATATCATTCGAATGAAATCACTCGGATTCTACGTCACTCATCACTCACCGATTTAATTCGAGATCCGGCGATGCGAGCAATAAGCACGCAATCACTCGATGCTCATGAGGTCGTGTGCCATGTGAAACTCCCACAATAATGGCGAAATTCGGAATGAACTGGATTATTTTATGAGTTAGGATTGTTTGAATTTGTCGCACTAAGAATACAAACAGAGAGCATTGAAATTGAAACAGTGGCAATAATTTTTCAGTTTGGAGGATTCGAAGCCGTTGTAACGAAATTTCTGTTATTACTCATAAATTCCATTATTTTTTCTACTCCTACTTATTGTGAAGTTGATAGCTTTATTCCGTTATTACTACTGTTTTGATATTGAACGATGCAGCCTGGAGCTAAGAAATCTATTGTTTGGAAACATTTTGACAAAAAAAGAAAATGGTCAAGTTCAGTGTCGAATTTGCAAGTTTTTTGGTACCTCTAACACTACCAATTTAAACCAAATTATAACTGATTTTAATTTTTGTGAGGAATTTTATTTTTTGTTATGTTTTCAATGGCATAAATTAAATTTCAATAAATGTCATCGTCAACAAATTTCTGAACATTCTCAGCCCAAACCTGTATTTCACCACATCCTACAAACAAGTGTCGGTATATAGGCCGGCACTGCACTGGTACGTAGCGGCGCAAGAATTTTATACTGTTTTCGACTATTTCACTCACTACTGATTTTATTGGATACATTCAACATTCGAATGATTCCATTTGACATCTCGAGATATCTCGAGTGATTGCAATAATCGAATAACCGATTATTTTTAATTCGAATGATCCCATCACTGATGGATAATTCTGATTAAACTGCTGGACTATCTTGAGTAGGAATAGGATACAGTTTATTTGAGTAACGGGACAGATAAAGATTCTTCGTTTATTAGATATTGTAGTCAATAAGCGTGTTGTGCTGTATAAGATACACTATTTTTTATTATCCAAGCTTTTGGAATAATCTATTCCTTATTCAAAAATATCTACACAGTGAAGAATTGCAAAACATTAAAATGAAAATGAAATGAATGAAATATGACAAAAATGTCTAAGGAAAATAATATAATGTTGAATATTTTGTTGCATCTGAGGAAACGGATATGTGGTATTGAAATGTTTAAATTTGTTACTCAAAAATTGTAATGTAATTGTAAATTTTGCAGAGTTTTTATATATTCTAGATTTTTTGTTCAAATCATTCTAACTTTTACTTATATAAAACATTTCTAAAAATATTTCAGTTTTATTAGTTTCAGCAGCCAACATTTTCGTATTGTCATAATACATAACATGACCTTCCAAGATAACATGCTCAGCTAAACCACAGGAAATAGTAACATCTGAAGATTTCTTTTTCTATAGTAACTTGTTCAGGAAACTTGCGTTGAATGAAAATGCTCTAGTTTTGGTATGGGAAAAGTGTTTTCATTAAACTTAATACTATAAATGATTTTCAAATATTCTCTTGAAATCCATACATATTGTTTAAATTGACTTAATCTTTGTGATATTTTTTAGATGTATCACTTGTGATGCACGTCATACATCAAAGGCAGCTATGGAGAAACATTACCAAGCTCGTCATGCAGGCATCAAAGGAAGCGTTTGCCATATATGTGGAAAGCAAAACAGTTGTCAGAGCTCAATGAAACGTCATCTAGCCTCCCATTTTGCACACAGACCTTTCATGTGTAAATTTTGCACATTTTCGGCCAAATCAAGAACTGTTTTACAGGTGCACATTTCTAGAAAACATTCCAATCAACAGTGTGATTGTGAAATTTGTTTGAAAAAGTTCAAATCAGTTCTGAGTCTGAAGCAGCACATTAAGCGAATGCATAACCCCAAAAAATATCAGTGCATGATTTGTGAAAAAGCTTTCAGTGAAAAATTCAATTTAGACCAACACATTTTCAAAAAACATTCCAAACAAAGATTATATGAATGTAAACTTTGCCATAAAGAGTTTTTTACAGTTAAAAAGCTGAAAGATCATATGCACTCTCATAGAGAAGGTTGTGTGAGTTGTCCAAAGTGTGCCAAAGAATTCTTTTACAAAAAATATTTAGACAAGCATTTGCTCAAATGTTCTGTTGATGATGAAAGTGTTTTAACTAAACTAAAAAATACCTCTTCGATGCCTAACAACACTTGTGATTGTAATGAGTAGAAAGTGACTGTTTTTTATTGCTGATCCTGTGAAACTAGACCATGACATCATTATGAAATATATTTCCTCTAAACTGATCATCTTTCTTACTAAATAAAATTCGAAATTCAATAACTGATTACTTGACTAAAATCACACATTTTTATTGAAACAATGTTGGAATTTAAGTTACTGACTGGATATGAAGGTTTTAAGAGACATGGGGAATATGGGTGATACTAGTGTTTTTTTTGTGAACTGCGTTTGACGATGCAACAGTATTTTATGTTTTCTGAAAAACTGTTTCATTCTATCCCATTCTATTCTATCTTTAGCTAATTCCTCAGTGTTTTACAACCTGAAAGTTGTAAATGATAGAAATCAATGGAAAGTTCTAAGGCTCGCCCAGAAGACCACCACTGTGCATTGGAATAAACAAGTTTTCAGAAAAGAAATATATTGTTTATCAATGAATCAATAATCAGTGACACTAATATTAATAAGTATTCAACAATTTTTTTGATATTTTATCGATTCTATGTGACTTCTTGATTGTTGTAAAATTTGTAACTGTTTTCAGTCCTACCAAGGACTACTTAGGTTAAATTATCAATCACTCCTTTTCATTAGGACAATATATCAATAACGTGAAGACCTCTGAATCAGTTCCCATAAATAAACATAAAGGATCAAGATGTGATATAAATAACTATAGAAACATCTGCTTACAAAATCAACTTGCAAAAATCATAGATATGGCATTCAACATTAGATTAACAAATTTTATTGAATCTCAAAATCCTCTAGGTACTTTCCAACATCACTTTTGACAAAAAAAAACAATAACTTCAGCCATTTCAGAGTTATACACGCATGTTTATGGCCATTTGAACTCAAAGAATGCTTCAATTAATCTCTTATAATAATAATAACACTTCATTTCCATAACAACAATATAAAGTTGTATAAGAGGACACAATTCAGGGTTCATGTTTTTCTTGAAAATCAGTTCCAAAACATTAGGAAATACGTAGTGGTTATTAAAAAATTCTGCTAGTATATAATAACAATTTTCTAACAGATATGCTCTCAGTGTTTGTTTGAAATTATACAGTCGATTTAAAGCCTTCACATATTCAGAAAGATTTACTACACATACACACATTTTGAATATATAGAATGACCCAAAACATATAATTTTTGAAATACTGTCTACAAGAATCTCTTTGGGAAATATTTGCCATCGAATCATCGTACAATGCACTTTTTTGAAACAAATACATTTTTTGCTGAAGTTGACCCTCCTTAGTAACATATACTGTATCTAATTCTAGAGTCTAATTCTAGATACTAAATAACAGCTGTAGTCAATACCGATTTTGAAAAAATAAAAAAAGATTTAAGGAATTGAATTTAGATATCAGATGTTGACAATGACTATTCCAATTCAGAAACTCATCCAGATCACTTTTTAAAAATGTTATTTACTTTACATTGAACTGGAGTTTTTGTTCTGGCGATTGTGAGTATAAATAACCTGTGTTTCATCTGTGTTAAAAATAAATTGTGACCATTAAAAAAACTGGATATTTGATTTAATGCATTCAAACATTTATTTTCTGAAATTTTAATATCAGATGCAGAGACAATTATATGATCAAATTCTGTTTGGTACCTCTTCAAATTGAAGGTACTGTAAAGGTACTGCAATATGTGGGGTCATTGAATGAGATGCATTTCAAATCAATTTAGAAACCGATTGGGTTCTATCAGCTGAACTACAAGAACCTTGCTGTTAATATATCAACAAGATGTTGAATAGAAGTTCATGTCAACAAGTCATACAATCAAAATTTTCAGGAACTAAGATGGAGTATTATGCGACTATCACCTCTTATGCTGATGGGCAGGTGGAAAGGCAAAACCGTGCAATACTGAATTACTTATTGAGTTCAACGAGAACACATAGGATAATCTCTTTATTTATTTATTTATTCAATGGCAAAGCCAATTTACAAAAACATATTCAACAAAGTATGAGGAACAACAAAGTATTTTTGAATGCTCATGTCTGATGTCTACATTATAATTTTACAAAACATTTAGCAAAGTGTGAAATACAAAATATTAAAAAATCCTTATATCTATAGTGACTATATTACCAAAAGATGAAACAATTCTGGTACTCACAAGAAAAAAGATGTAACAAATCTGGTACTTACAAAGAAAATGGTAAGGTAAGAAAAGCTTTCAAAACGCTATAGCCTTTTCAGTTGATTTTTAAAGACCTGAAGTGATACATTAAACAGATCTAAGTTATTATGACATTGATTTCCCAGCTTCAAATTACGAGGCATCAGATTGTTCAAAGCATAATTGGTATGGAAAAAATTTATATGAAAAATGTCAACCTTGATAGCCTGGAACATCGGAGAGAAAGATTGGAGATTTGTCTCTCTTCTATACATACTTTCACGGGAAGTGTTCAAGTGACTGCACATTTGATCCCACCAAGAGCGGTACATATCAGAAACACGGGACAGACTGTGGTTGCTCATCATTTTGAGGTTCAACTCAGTACACCTCGAACTTCACTGTTTAAGAACTCTTTCATCTGGAGAACTGCGATCATGTGGAATAAACTTCCTGAGAACGTTTTCCAAATGGATTTAATCTCCAGCGGTTCAAATCCAACGTGAATCGCTGGAGATTCACTTTGGATTTGAATATAATGAGATTTGAAAACAAAACGCTTCAGATGTATTTTATATATATTTTTGATAAGAAGTGCGTTTTAATCTGCGGAAGAGTTTCTGCAGAGTTGCAGTTTCATTCTAAATGTACATGAATTTCAATATATAAATATTTTAAATGTGTTGTTGAATATAAATTGATGTGTTTAATACCTATCAATTATTTGGATCTGTATGTATAACTATACTAAAATTCCATAATAGTAGCCACTAAATTATCAGAATTTTTATTGCATTGATACGAAAACATTGTTGTCAGGTTGTGAATCTATATATTTTTCATCTGATAAAATATATAAAATGGTAAAATATCCAGAATCACAACCTGACAACAATTTAGTGTCTACTATTATGGAATTTTATTATAGTCTGATAAAGTAGGTACATATGTGTATTACCATGTGTTGTAATTGTAACATATTTGTACTGCTTCAACAGATGAATAAATATATTTTATTCTATTATATTTCTACAAAATATAACATCCAATATAAAATAGTAGGTCAAATAGTCTAGTGATCGAAATGACTCATATTATGAAAGGTTTGGTGTTTGTTTCGAATCTAATTTAATTCTTCTTCAGGGCTCTGTAACAATGAATTTTATAAAACATATCTGCCACAAACTATAACTGTCTTTCTTTTCAATCTTGTAAGAAGTTATAATTAAAATAACTCACCTAAAAGGAGTTATTTCATGTTGAAACTATATCAAAAAATTTAAAATTCTTCAGACGTGTTAACATATATGAAAAATAAAAAAACACTGTAGCAAACAAATATTTGAAACTAACAATGACATGAAGCAAACTTTATAGTCATTCCCAAGATCTGCTCCAGGTTACCCGAACAATCTTTTCCTATTCACAAATTTTCCCAATTCTCAAAATTGTCAATGTCAGATTCTCAATTCAACATATCTGCACCTGTAGATATACTTCTTTTTGCTGATAGTTTTGGCTCACTTCACAGGTAAAATTATTTCCAGTGGTGTCGAACAGCTTGTCGCCCTTGAAACCTGTTTTGGTTGAGTGATCATGGGTAAAGTCCCATCTGCATCTCGTAGTAATCACAATTACTCATTTTTTGCTGCCAACGATATTCCTCTCGAAACTTGTGTAACTCAATTCTGGTTAGAACAAGTCCCAAATGCTCTTCCTATTTCTATAAAAGATGAATCTGTTGAAATACATTTCAAGGAAACTTTCCAAATTTAGGGAGATAGTCGTTTTCTGGTTCAACTTCCTTTCAAGTCGGACCTCCCCCCATCGATGGTTCTAGAGAAATTGCTCGCCGAAGGTTTTTTTCATGGGACGTAAACTCATTAACAACCCTAATCTCAGGAAAGAATATAATGTCTTCATGTAGAACTAATCAAATCTTGGTCACGTTGTCTCTCATACATTCTCATAATGTCTCACCCTTTCTTATTATATTCATCACTTTTGTGTTTAAGACCTGATAGTCTTAGCACGAAGCTCCAACTAAAGATCTCAACTCTTCTTGGAGGAAGAAATACTTCGAAATGCGAAGAAAACAAGTTCGACGTTTATTCAATCAAGCTAGAGTAAGGTAATTGTGAGTTTTGACCCAGAACAAAGAAATTAGAAAAGCAAAATGGGTGACCTGGGGAGAGAAAATTCTATAAGAGTGATATTTATATACTTCGTAGCACCACAGGTCACAATATTTTCTCTAGACAGCCGATCGATGAAATTTGATCGAGGAAACGATCTTCTAGAAAAAATTCACTTTCCTGGAAGATTGATACTTGAGGGCGCAGGCACTGTAGATCAACAAAACTCTCTTTACCAGGAAGAGGAACAAGTAAAGCTTTCTGGTGTACAAAACAGGCTTGCCTGGCTATCTTTGGTACCATCAGCATCATACCCTCAGCAAATTTAAAATGCTGCTAGATCTGCCATTTGCGCAGAACATATTTTTGCGGAGCGTAGCGGACTACTAGCTGATACTGAAAGTTACAGCATTCTGTGAATTTTTTCCGACTTAATGTCCCCAACTTCATACAGTTCTGATCCCAAATAGAGAGAACAAGATTCTCGGAGAGGAAGAAATACTGAGAGCAAATAGCTGTTGATTCACAGTTGAACCAAAACCATTGTGTAATTTCCAGTAATCAAGTGTATTCTGCAACCAGTTGAGGTAAACTAATAGAATTAGGCTCAAAAGTTGAAATAAGTAATGTCTGAAAACTCATTAGTCGGTACACGTCTTTCTTTCGCTGATGAAACTTGAGAGGTCAATACTCCGATTGGAAGTTCCAGATGACTAATTTATTGGCGGTTATTCAGCAGATACAACTACTGAAGCTCGAAGTGCTAGGCGCGATTGAAAAGCTTATGCAAAATCAATTTAATGATTGACAAAAGTTCATATCCCCATATTATCCAATCATAGATTGCTAAGACGCCTGGATGGCTTTGCAAAATGCACATGGAGAGAGAGATAAGCGTTTGCCTATTGCATGGTTTGTGTTCTATTAAACCAATTTCTCAACTATGAAAGCATGCGTTAAAAAAGCCATGACTCTTGCTCAACAACTAAGAACACTTGAAGAATCTTTGTACCATAAATTTCTGGGAGCAGTAATACATCATGATTACCTTTGAACCGATGGTAATGGCTCTGGAAAATGTAAATGCCAATATTTGTAATGACTGTGAAACCTAAACTTTCACAAGGCGAAAAATGATCAAGAAGCACTTTCAACGAAAATAAGAGTAATCAGTCAGCACTTTTATCCAAAAGAAGTTACAAGAAATGTTGGATACGCAAATCAACAGGTCACTCAAAAAATTCTCGTTCGAAACAAATAGCAACTAAATCACAATTTGGTGAAAAATTTATCAGAAAAATATATCAAAGAAAGATGATGCTTTTTTGGCAGCCTTCGGAGTATCTGAAGTTGAAAAAACTTCAGAATGTTATGTGGATACAGGTACCACAACTCACATTAAAGGTAGGAACGACTTTCTACCTGAATATTTCTGAAATTGTCAATGTAGGACAAGTAACGATTGCTAATGATGAAAATTTTCATGTGGTGTTAGTGGTGCAGTAGTACGGTTCAAGCCAAATGGAATCTAACATAATGTTTGTTTCAAATCTATCTACTAACTTGTTATCTTCTTGTACAATTTGTAAAACATAGTACTTAGTAATATAGCCATATATCTAATCAACCGTTCTCCTGCAAGAAACATTTCTGACAGTGTTCCCGACAACAAGTTGATCCAGGAAATCTAAGAGTATTTGGTTTAGGTACTGTTTGTGCCCATATACCAGACCAGAAAAGGAAGAAACTTGATTCTGAAAGAAATATTTCAATATTTGTTTAATATAGTGAATCTTTCAACGGATATAGATTGTTTCTTGGAAGAATTTTTTCCTAGTTCAGACGAAAACGAATTGAGTCCAGAAATGAACTCGAGAAGTGAAGTCAATTCTAAATTCTCATCAGGAAGTTGAAGCTAGCGAAGGAATTGAAAAGTCAAGTCTAGATTATTATCATTATCAGGAAGTTGAAGCCAGAGAAGAAGATGGGAGGGGTGAAAACCCAATAGTTGAAAAGGAAGAACCCGTCATTTAATATATTGTTATACAAGATATAATTGATGGAACCTGTTACTTTGATTTATGCATTACGTAGTAAACATTTTGACAAATGGATGAATGCAATGAGGTCTGTTGTTGACAACAAATGAATTTTTCAAGCGAACAGAAACTCAAGGGAAAATATGTGTGTTTGAAGCTAGATCAGTAGCAAAAGGCTCTAGATATAGTTTGGAATTGATTACACTAAAATATTTTTTCCTATAGTACGATACGTTTCTTATTAGCTCTTTCTATTGAGTTACATTTGTAAATTTCAGTTCATTCAGTCTTCTCACGAGCCATGTGTTTACTTCAAAATTAGGAACCATTCTATAAAAATCATCACAAGATACTTTGATGATTATATTTTATTCTACAATGATTTTGAAGTAAACATTTTGAAAGAATATTCGAATTTTCAGTTCAAAACTAAAGATCTAGGTGCTGCTAGTCATATTCTATGAATGCAAATTATTTGAGATCAAAGAAATAACTCCTTGAAATCAAGTCGTCAAAATTATATATGAATCAGATTCTTGCTGGGTTTGGAATGACGGATTGTAATTCGGTAAACATTCCAAAATGGAAACATCCCATGATTGAAAATGAGACTTTTATTGATAATGTGCCATATCAGCAAATGATTTGGTGTTTGTTGTTATATTTGAGCATGTGTTCTGCAGTTTATATTTGAGTGAATTCAATGTTATTTATACCAAAAATCATCGGCAGGCCGTAAAAAAAACATTGAGATATCTCAAAGGAACTCAGTCTATGCATAGAAAAAGTGTCAATTTTATATATGATCACATTGATTCTGATTGGGCCAATAATATGATCCAGACAATAGAAAATTATTTTATAGTTTTGTTTCCATTTTTTTGTGACACCTATTTCTTGGTGATGTAAAAAGCAGAAGTGCACTGCCTTGTGCTCTACCGAGGTTTATTATGTTGGTATACATGAGGTCACAAAAAAACCGATCTGTTTTCAGAAATTTTGAATAGTATCTGGTCACATATTATATTCGATTATTATAATGGTACTGAACTTCTCAAGTGTGTATACGATTGCTTCTAATCGCATTATGCATGAGCGTAATATGCTTCTTATTTCAATATTCTTCTTTGTATCCAGTGAGGAGTCAACCTCTTTTAATGTAATGACTGTTTATTGTAATGACATGTTTCAATTGTGTAAATGTAACATTCTTTCCGACACGGCCAACCTCACTAACACTTTTCCCTGAAGATGATAATAAATTTTATCGAAATATTGGTATAACAGCTGGTCGTGCTGTCATCCTCTAGGCCCTACTCTATCTGAAAGTGTCATCCTGTTGTGTGTCCTTTTATACGGTCCGAACGCCTCAATACAGGTACTTTAGGTAAACTTGCCTGTATTTCGATTACATCAGGTACTATTCTTCGTGTTTGGATCTTCTCTAGGTTTATTGTTTCTAGGAGTTTGTCTTGATTTGTTTAATATATTGAATGTTAGGTCTTGTTGTGTTTTGATTTGTACTTGTTCCTCGATAAGTGATTTATAACTGTTGAATTTATAAATGTTTAAGTTTTTCCAAATGTCCATGCGGTTTCCCTTATTGACTTGTTTTATGTTCTCTGGTGGGGGGAAATTATGTTTGTTTTGTATGGCGTGTGTTGCGAGGTTTGATTTATATACTATTGGGTTTATGTATGCCTTCTTGTGCTCATCGTACCTTTGGATCAGTTTTTTCTTGGTTTGCCCGATATAGAATTTGTTGCAGTCCGAGCATTGTATACTGTATATCCCGTTTTGGTTTTTGTCTTCTTCTTTTTTCATAGCTGTTTATTTTTTGTGTTATTTTCGTGTTTGACTTGTATGTGATGTTGATGTTCAATGGCTTGAAGATGTTTGCTAGTTTTTTGATTTGGTGTCCTACGTACGTAAATGCTGTCCATCGTTGTGTTGTTTTGATCCTTGTTCTGTATTTTTTGTTTGATTCTGTTTTCTAATGTATCTATTGTCTTTTGGGTGTATCCGTTCTTTGTTTCGGGCTTCATTGCTGAGTGGTATCCACAGACCATATGGTCTGTTATGGTATCCTTAACCAAGGACCGTTATATAACATAGGATAGCCAGATCCTTATACCAGCAATGTTGTCGTGCGTGAACCGAGTCCCCACTACTTTATGACATCACCGCGGACCCGTAGCCGTTGGAATATCGCGGTGTGTGACTGTGAACGCGATGAGACACGTTGTTAAGTGATGGTTTTTGTGTTTATACTTCTTCGTGCATCTAGTAAATGAAAGAATTTTTTTACAATAAACATGCCAGGACGTCGTGGCGCTGTTTTTGGTTGTAACAACTGCCGTGTGTCCACAAAACTTACCGGAAAAGACATTGTTTACCACAACTTTCCTAAAGCAAATGATTTCGTATCGGGTACTGTACGAAAAGAATGGATAAGACGCTGCAAAAGAACGGATAAATGGAATCCTGATACCAGTCAAATTTGTTCCGTTCATTGTACTAGCAATGATTACGAAAGAGACCTGAGAAACGAATTATTAGGATTACCTGTAAGGAAACTGCTTAAAAAAGTGCTGTACCTAGTTTAAATCTGCCCCAAACCTGTACAACATATGTACCAAAAAATTCATCGCGAGAGGCAAGGTATTTAAAAAAGGAAACATGAACTCTTCACAAAGTAATGACATCCTTGCATGAAAAACTGCCTTTTCAGCTTAATAATACCTAACTAGAATCTGAATTACAGTTTTATGAAAAGATGTAAAAACCATCACAAGAACCTAGGTACTCCAAAATAAAAAAAAGCTGAATTAACAAGAAAAACCATTTGAAATCAGGCTAAAAATTATTTTGAAAATTGTAATGATGAAATTATGGTTGAACGTTACTTTTCCATTTCGCTCCTCTTACTTTCCTCACTAGAATTTCTCAACTATGCATAAGGAAGCCGTTATTTTTGAATTGACTCAAGGGTTTACAGCACAGTATGAAGCTCTACTCACTTTCGATCATGAAATGAAAACTCTGTCAATCTTTCACAATGTAAATAATGGCAGAATGTTGGCAGAATGTCATATGATGCGGTAATGGCCCGGCGCTGGAAATACAACAATGGAAAGTAGCTGGCAAAAATATAAGGGTCCAACAATATTTTACGGGAAGATAGGTGGTGTGTTTTCACAACCTCATAAAAGACAATGGCTTAATTATGTTGAACCGTTGCCATCAGTATGCCAATGACCTGGGTGTACCCAAGTTTCAGAAAGATCACACTTTGAATCATCTTGATTTCAGATAGTTTGGAGCCTGGCTCCCTTACCCTTTCGGCTGGCGCTTGTTAGAAGGACAAATGGGACATAACTGATCAGGGGTGGCAGCATGAAAGTCCTCAGACATCAGTAGTGCTCGTCATGGTATACCACTGCCTGGCTGGCGTGCGTGGATGAAAAATTGTTCATCTGTTAACGGGGGACATGTGGGCCTCATTCGACCAAGTGTTGGGGCCTTCTAAATCGGGAGGGGTCGTCTACAGCATAATCTATAGCTTCCCTAGCTAACGAGTTTCTGTGCTGTGCTCTATTTATACGTTGCCATAGGCTGTACTTGTGGCGCAGAAAGTCCTGATTGGTTGGCGACTTCTCGCGAACACATACTATATATTAAAGTACAGAACAGACAATATCATTGCCTTACTTTTTAAAAAGGTAATCTAAAGAACGTTTTTGAATACAAGATTTTAAAAGGTAATCCATACATATTGAGCACAAATGGGAAAGTCTGTTGAACCCATTGGAATACCTAAAACTTGTTGATAACAAGAATTTTGAAATGAACAGTATGTTGTTTTGAAAATTCAAATCAACTAATTTTCAGATTACCCTTTTTTAAAAAAGAGTGTACCATAGTCTATTTTGTACCATATGATAAAATTAATGAAATGAAAGTTTAGACGAAAATATACAGTTCACTAAAGAAAAAGAAACTGATAATGAAGTTCCATTTTTGGATACCCATCTGATAAGAGCAAATAATAATACTATTATTTTAGATCGGTACATCAAAACAGCTAATTCAGACGAATATATTGATTTTTTTTATTCCACCACTATCAAGAAACTAAAATTATTTTTATCCTTGGAATGAAGAATAGAAAAAATAAAATTGTTCATAGCTAATATTGAAAGACGACGCCTACTCACGAAATTGCTTTTCAATACATTGATCATCAAATGAAACAGTGAATATAACATCTAATACAACAAACTCTAGTATTATACTGATGGTAATATAATTACTTTTGGTTCCATTCCTTTTATTCAACAATAATCTCCAAAAATTGTTGACGTTTTTAAAAATGAACCCGATATTTAAACAGCCTTAAGGAATTTATTACCAATAAATAGAATTAATTGAAAATTAAAAGACAAAAAATCATCTTTCATGAAAATTATTAGTGTGTATAGTATACCTTGCATTTTTTGCAACATAAAATATATTTCAGAGATAAGTCGAAATCTAAAATCAATAATAATAGGACACAGGAGTGATTATTATATAGGCTTTTAAAACCTTCAATCTTTCAAAATAATCTTGATCATAACATGAACTATGAATATACCAAAATTATCAATTTAGAAAACAATTATACAAAACGACACTCTTTAGAAATGGTTGAAATTAATAATGAGACTGCAAATTCACATTCTTCAGTGCTATTGTTGGAAATCTGAATATCCCAATCATTAAAATCATCTAAATTGCATTCTGACTCCACATCATCCACACCTAAAAAAATTAAAGTAATTTATTTGAAAACAATAATCAAGGACAAAATTATAGTAATTATTTATATTTAGATTGACATGCCTTCTGTATACTTCCAGCCCCTGCTTTTTCGTACTTCAACGTCAGCTGAAATTCTGACGGTTTTGATTTTATTTGTATATGTATCTCGAAACCAGGCTATATCAGATTTTCTTCTTATATCACTAACTATCCAAACAGCTTTAGAAGGTGCTAAAATTTGATAATGCGACTCATTATTTACAAAATTTGATTTTTACCTTCACATGCAACTCGACAAAAGTAACCAGGTGCTTCTTTCCTGACCTCATCACTCCAATTTATCATGTCCAATCTGTATTTCTCTTTATATGGGCCATCAGTCATTAATTCTGCTCCATCTAAATTATGTTTCTCAGAGTACAATTTCTTCAATGGTTCTGATATTCGAATGATGGAACATTTTTCTTCACCTAATCTAATAATTTTAATATCAAATATTTGGTAAAAAAATCAACATGATATAATGCTCACAGTGACTTCACCTTCTCACATATGTAATCCTTACCAGACTTTCTTTTTCCACTAACTAAAATAATTATTTCTGGTTTATCCATTAGAACCTGAAAAATAGAGATAAACTTCATTTCATGAGAATATATGTAAAGGTAAATACAAAAATACATACAATAAACAAGTTTGAAGATTCATAAAAAAAAACACTTCTACACAGATTACAGAACCAATGTTTTGTGGTCTACAAAGAGTAGAGACTGACAGTGTAGTCACAGTATTTCTTGTATACTGTGGTGTAGTTGTAGTTATAGGCTATAGGGGGATATTCTGAATATGAATTAGGTAAGATTATGAATTATGCGCATGCGCTGCGGGTATGAACAAAGCGATAATTCTTCTAGAAATATTTCTTGAGCACGTATGTGATTATTCAAGTTTGAGGTAAGATCTCTAGTGTACTCACTTGGATCACATTCCTATCTGACATGCGCTGCGGGTATGAACAAAGCGATAATTCTTCTAGAAATATTTCTTGAGCACGTATGTGATTATTCAAGTTTGAAGATCAAGATCACATTCCTATCTGAAATATTTTTTCCAAAACTCTCAAACTACGGCACTCTTAATAAAGAAATAAGATCCAATGAATTTCAGTATTTCTTTCCCAGGGATACTGAGTACAAAACTTAAGTGACGCAGTTTGACAATATCAAGTTGGCACTTCAATTTTCAAATTTTCAATGTTGTTCAAATTTGGGAATGAATTCAGGTGAAATATTTTTTTTTACATAATAACCCATAAATTGAATATTTGAATAAAATATGCGCTACAGATTTCGATTCTTGCACCATCTATCAACATGTGTACATAGTTGGGTCAATATCATTTCTCATATCGAGAGTTTTTGACAAAACAAAAGCGAATGGGTTAAACAGTCATTAAATACCATGATTTCTACGCATCTTCATTTTGTATCTCAAATGACATATTATGTCGATGCCAAGTGCCAAAGCCATAAATACCATTCATCACAGGTGTTTCAAACGTATTCGTCTGTGATTTGAATATATTCATTTTCAAAAACTACACCTCACGATTTGATTTCCACAAACTTCATTTGAAAAATGATTCAAATCACTTGACAAAGCTACTGTGCTACTGTGCTACATGTCGTGATATATTTATATTTTTCAAATAAAGTTTGTGGAGATCAAATCGTGAGGTGTAGTTTTTGAAATTACTATGGATCTTCATCAAGTAACGGCCGAATCAATCAGAAAAAAAACATATACCAATATTCATTCTGGCCACAGAATATCGGAGCTACATTTTAGCGTTGAAATGATGACGTCATATCCATTGTGATTTGAGACGTACTGACGCAACGATTATGGACATACAGGATTGCTTACTTAAATATATCACCACGTTAAACAAGCGCCGAACAGATGTTACGTAACACTGGTGACACTTTTAGTAGCTGCATAAGACTGTGTGTTATTTTAAGATTTTTTGAGGATTATTTTCGGACAGTATTACATTGTTTTTGTTTATTTTGATAACATTTTTATTTAACTATACCAATTAGGTTTCTGGAACATTGAGTTTGTTATTGTGAAAGTTGTATTTTTAGTGCTTTTGGACATATAATACTCTGTTATTTTCTTCCGTTATGAGATTTGTTTTTTGCCATTGTGGAACTTTTTCAGTTTTTTCAACATTTTTAAATTAAATTAAGGTAAAAATTGGAAATATTCACATTTTTGTAAGTAATAGCAATGATTGTCACAGCTAATTATATAT
>NW_019292867.1:26695-41733 GCF_000500325.1 Leptinotarsa decemlineata
CCCAACATATAGTTTTAGACTATTGCATTTAAACTTGGGTTCTATCTGAATACATAAATAAAAATAAATCTGGCAACGATATATTCTTTGACAATGGCACTCAATTTGTATAGTATGTACAAGTATGACCGTGTAATTCCCAAAGGGAATATTTTATAAAAAATGTTATGACATTTTTAGATGCTAGCTGAGAAAAAATATGTATGCTTTTCATTGTACACTACAGTTTTTCTGTACTTACACATTCCTGACACTTACACATGCATATATACCTGTGATGCTTATAGTAAAAATCATACCAGTGTTTAGGTATTGAATTATTATTTACTTTGATATTAACTGTGATTATTATTGTTTTCCCTTAGACAAGTTCCAGCCAAGCCGTCCCCTTGAAGCTTCGACACATACGAAGGGCGCGGTGGTGCCATTCTTGTAAATGGTATTTGGTTTCAGAAATTGCGGATTCTGAAAAGACGAAGTGAGCTAAATACAGCGACTTTCTGCATTAGTCAGGCTAAGATTTCTGCCGTCTTGAAGCTAGACAATATCATGATTCCACACAAGTGGTATTCATCCAAGGACCACGATTTAACTAGAATTTATTTGATTTTCAGTATTATTATTCAGTGTAGTGAACATTTTATTAAAACAACGATGAAAATAAAATAAAAACACCAATAAAAATTAATTGGTCCTCCGGGGCGACTTCATTGATTCCAGTGGTGCATTTGCTTTTTCAGCTGCAGGAAAACCCAGAAAAACCTGCAGCACCACATCATCTGAAGATCTATTCGTAGTATAGCAAATTTCCGCTAAGAATATGATGGTTATTCTGCTTAGAATATTTGTGTTCGGCCCATCGACTATGACACCAGTAAGCTATTGTGAGGCAGACTTGATGCGCGCGCAACCAAATTATCATGGATTACGTTATGATACTCTACAGATTCTATACATTACGGTTATGATGGAATACGGATTCTGTACAATGCGGATTCTATACATTACGGTTATGATGGAATACGGATTCTGTACAATGCGGTTTCTACGCTTTAGCGATATGATATATTGAGTTTATGATACAATGTGCATTGCGATTATGATCGGTTGACGTTTCTATAAGTACGTTATGATTTTGTACTTTATGACAAAGTACGTTCCGATGTTTTACGTTATGATGAATTGCGATTATGATGGCTTACGATTATGATCTTGTAGCGTTAGGATGCATTGCGATTTCTCTCCTTTGATGTTATGATGGAGTACATTATGATGAATTGCATGGACCCCATAATCGTTGGTACTGACGTACTTATTTGAAATGATTCAAAACCACCGACATAACCTATAAAGTTATGTCGATGTTCAAAACCAAAGTGATATTGGCTTGTGTTTTGGTTGATTTTCAGGTTTTGCCGTGGTCTTCTTTGATTATAATCTACAAACATTTCGACTGCAACTGCGGCAGTTGAAAGCCTACATTCCTATGTGATATTGGTTGTTTATTTGTTTTGCTTTTAGAGCGAGGAATAAGAAAAATTATTTTTTAGATGTGAATTCTGAAACTTAACAGAAAAAATTAGCAAAGTGTCTGTAAGAAATACACACACGCTAACAGCGTTTTGACTGAAAATATATTTCATTCCATTCGAAAAATGGACCTCTGAAGTCAAACCTTTTGATAATTATATTTTGTTTAAATTATTTGGACTTCGACCACGGCCAGAAAGCCGAGAAATCAAGATGTTTAAACCTGTTATGTTATGTAACTCAAAAAGTTGTTAAGATACCTACTAATTGTTTATTTTGAGCACTTGTATACATCACCAATCAACTCTGATTCAAATATTGGTTAGAAAAAAGATTTTCATATACATTATTTGCATTTCACAGTTTTGAAATGAGGGTATCGAACAATTTTATTCTGACGAGTCCTATTATTAATGACGTCATGACGAATCATTGTCGAATTAATGTTTGAATACGAATTAACGCCAGAAAACACCTATTGTGATATAACATAGTTTGCATGCGGCGGGGGGGTTTCGAAATGGTGAAGATTTTGGCCATCACGTTAGTGATGTCATTGGAGGAATATAGCGCCTAATTTAAAATGATGAAATCAAAATATGATCAACAAAAACATTTCTGCAAATAGGCATCCTTAACCATTCCGATCCTATTTGTGTACCTCCAATAGATACTTTTTCAAGATCGAATGGTTTATTTTCAAATATAATTTAAATACACTGACCCGTTATAAAATCTGTTTTACCGTTAACCAGCTGTCTTCCCCCTTCGAATAACAACTCTCAAAAGTCGAAACTTGTGCGAGCTAAGGACTAACAAGGTTTTATCTTTTAAAGTGTGATTCTTAACATGAGTTGGACGATAGCAAGTGAAAATCAATCGTCCGCCCTTGCGGTTCGAACTATCGGTTCGCACAGCGGAGGATTGAGTAAGTAGAGCATATCACCCACGTCAACCCATCAGGCTGCCTTTACTTGCTGAAAATCAATAACAATATTCATGATAATAATGATATAACTTATTATTAAAATTTGTTATTATCATGAACAGTAAATATAATTTGATGAGCAGACTGTTGGGGGTTTATTTAGTTAAAAATTTTCACATGCTGTATAATTATATTTGATGTTTTGTAAACCTTTGATAATACGTATAAGTTAGCTGTGACGTTGAAAATAATAGATTAGAGTTATTTTGACAGACACACATTTGGATTTCAATTTGGTTCTTCGTGACTGGATATTTCCAATAATACCTAATTCACAGGAAAAGTCAAATCATATGGTACTTCGTTGCCTATAAAGAACAGTAATTTGTTAATACAAACCCAGAATTATGTCTGAATTGAGAACAAGTAAACGACTCGCCAAAAAAAGAAACCAAAAAAAGCAGAAAATAATTCTGAAGCTGATGAGAAGACAAACATACCGGAAAAGGTGCAAATTTTTTCTGATAAATCGACGGTATAGATCCAAATGACAATGACAAATCTACCAGAGAATCAATGAATGCAGACAGCAAGAAAAAATATTCTGTAGGTACATGATAAATCTCATGAAAGCAAGAAAAAGTCAGCACAAGAAGAATAACTAGATAGGTATGTTAGTAGAGTTCTCAGCTGAAGTAAAGAGGCTTGTTGTAACCATTGAGACATTAGATGGAGAAGACCATTTGTGCAATCCAATATTATTAAAGAAATTAGTGGACAAATTACCAACTTCACAAAAACTTAATTGGGTGGAATATATATCAAATAAAAAATTCAAATGCAAGTTGGTTAAAATTACTACCTGGTTAAAATCAAAAGCACGCAGCACGCCAACTTTTGATTCCACATACTATGTAATAAAATACATAAATATGTTTCCCTGATAACAAAAACCATTTCCAAAACTTGTATGTGTTGTAGAAATGAAATTCACCATTTGATTGTCCAAAATGCAACGCCTTCTTAACAGACGGAAGGTGGTCCTTCATAACATCAAAAAGAATATGTTTTTTTTTGTCTTTTTCCATTTCATAACATCAAAAACTGTAGAAAAAGAAAAGTGTGCAATATAAACGGCTGTCAAAAGCCTCATCATGTTACATAAAGATTATAGTCAAGGAGACAAATATTGAAAAAAATACAGATGTTGAAAATAATTTTATTGTCACATATTGACAAACAGAAAAGTATTAGGTACTCAAAATTTTACCTGTCATGATTTATAAAGGAAAACAATTAGTCGAAACATTTGCCCTTGACGATGCTTCAATAGTTTCATTAATCGATGAGGATTTTGCCGATGAATTGAGTTCGACAGGTCCTAAAAAACCTCTCCAAGTACAACGGACAAACAATCAAGTGGAAGAGCAGAATAATTCAAGGATTGTCAGTTTTGAAATATTTTCCAATTCAAATTTCCATGTGCCTCACGTTCGAAAAATCAAAGGTTTATCTTTACCAAGTCATAAATAGACAACAGATTCAAGTCATTATTTGACGCTCAACTAAAACTTTTGATTGTGCAAGATAATGGCAATTACTGGTAAGTACAAAAGTTACATCAGGGCCTTGGCATGGGCCTGTAACCAGTAAAACGCTTCTTGGTTGGGTCATACATGGTAGTTTCAAGAAAAATGTTCAAACTGTACCTAAAAATTTCGTTTGTTATATAGATTGTAAGGTGGAGGACGACCTCGACATTCTACATGTTCTTGTCTAGGAGCACTGGAAAATTGAGACTTATACTCTTATACAGAAGTAGGAAAGTCTATGTCCAAAGAAGATTTACGTGCTCAACAAATTTCAGATACAACAATGAAAATAACTGCAAACGAGTATGAAACAGGACTTCTTTGGAAAGCAGATGATCTGGTTCTACCCAATAGTAGAGACAAAATGCATTGAAGAAACTTCATGCTACTGAAAGAGGAATGGATAGAGACAAAAAATTAGCAAAAAACTATATCAAGAAAATACAGCACATGGAAGGTAAAGGATATATTTCTAAAATTGATTTTGAAAAAATCAAATTTAATTTGGACAGAATTTGGTTCCTTCCTCATTTTGAAAAAACTAGCCCTAACATTGTTTTTGACGAATAACTTTTTTCGAGATCAATTGCCCTAACACCAAACTGATATTCTTGCACTCGACGCGCGTTTCGCCAATAAAGTTATCATCCTCAGGAGAAGAAAATTGATCATGGATCAATTTGCTAGGATTCCTAGCAAATTTCATGGTACAAGGAAAAATACTTCTCCAGGATATCTGGAGAAGTAAAATCGATTGGGATGACGACATTCCCGATAACTTGTACATGAAATGGACAGAATGGATTGACGATCTGAAAAACATTCATCACTTCAAACTTCCATGACAATTTTACATGATCGAAAGGGAGAAAAGTACTCTTCAACTTCACATTTTTGTAATTATTCTGGGAATGCCTACGCTGCTATAGGTTAAATTCGTTTGGAACAAAACAAAAATGTGAAAGTTTGCTTCGTAAATGCCAAAATTCGAGTATCACCTCTAAAACCTTTATCAATACCCCGCCTGGAATTGCAGGCTTCATTGCTGAGAGATAGATTAGGTTCTTATTTGATCAAATCTCTGCAACTCAATATTTCAAGCACGTTCTACTGGACTGATTCACAAACCGTACTCCATTGAATATGTTCAGAAGCAAGACGATTTGAAATGGTCGTTGCACAACGTCTTGGAGAAATACAAGAATTAAGCAACTTTTTTGAGTGGAAGTATGTTCAGTCAAAGCAGAACGTTGCAGATGAAGCAACCAAGAGTTATGGTAAAACGAATTTGTCAGCTGAAAGCAGATGGATAAATGGTCCCGACTTTGAATATTGGCTGAAAGAAGATGCTCCCAGAAAAGTTCAATCAAGAATTAGAAATATTTTGCGTACAGACTGTGTTTAGTGAAATCCAAACTCCACAAGTGAACATTTTTCAAAATGGCAAAAATTACTACGTTCAACCGCATGGATGATCAGATTCGTAAATAATTGCAGAAAAAACAGAAAAGATAGGGAATTTGATGCACTGGAATTGGACAGAGCAAAAATTCAGTTATGGAAAAACGTACCGTTTGAATTATACCCTGAAGAAATATTAATCCTCAAAAGAGAGAGAAAATTGTTGCCGTCAAATAAATTGTTATGGAAGAATTGATAATGCATTTGTGAATGAAAGCACCAAAACACTAAAAGGCCTGTCATATTGAATGCCAAACATAAATCAAAAAATTAATCATCAATTACCATTATGAACTCGTGAAACATCATGGTCAAGAAACAAATGTCAATAATCTGTTGGACAAATTGCCAAATTTTCCATATCAGAAAAAGTTCTCAAAAATACCTCTTATATGGGACAATTGTCAATTTGTCGACTCGAATCCACACCGGAGTGGACTATTTTGGACCAATAACTGTAAAAATATCACAGGACAAACATTATGGTGTAATATTTACTAGAATGGATTCATTCATGTATTCAGTCAATTTGGTTGCAGAAGAGATTTTCCAAAAGACATTTTTAGTGATACTGGAACCAACTTCAGAGGAGCGGAAGCGGAACTGGCAGAAAATATGGACCAAGAGGATATTTAAAAATATTGCACATTGAAAAATGCTAATCGGACATTCAATCCACCGTTTGCACCGCATATGAGTGGCTCATGGGAACGTTTGATACAATCCATCAAGAAACATTTGGAAGAAATTTTAAGGGAAAGATATCCCCAAGAATATGTCTTGAGGACAGCCTTCGTAGAAATAGAGAAAATTTTGAACATTCACATCTCCTAAAATAAAGTTAGTGTCAGACTATTTCTGATTTGATTCAAAACGTTAACCTTTCCACATCAAATTCAAATAGGATTTTTGAAAGACAAGCATTTGAAAAAGATTTTTCAACGTATATGTGGCCTAAGAATTTCAGAATTCTAGGCGCAAGAACAATTGAAAATCTAGGCCTACCTACCTTCCCAGACAACATTATCTTAAAAATGTACCGATTAATAATTTCAATAATGAAAAACCTTTGCTTCTTATAGGTTAGGATAACGCTGAACTAGTTGTCCCTAGGCAGGTACGAAATCTTCAGCCACCTTCCAGTAGCCACAAAGCGTAAGCTGGGATGTGAGATTCATGTACCCTGTTTCAATCCTGAGGAAAAAAGTGTTGCAGAGGTCCACTTCCCATCTTTAAATAATTCTTCCATTCAAAAGAAAGGTGAATCCTGAGAAGGCTAGGGCGATGGATATCATGGAAAAGACGTCTCAAAAGGTTGGAGATAGGTATGATATTGGATTATTATGGAAAAGTGATAATATTCTTCTACCTAAGAGTAAACGTAAAACTTTTATACATGGAAAGAAAATGTTATAGAAATCCTATATTTGCTGAAGCTTATTGTTCTGAAATTTATTCCTACGTGCGAAATGTTTATTTAATGAAGCTGTCACTTGATGAAGCAATGATTCAGACCTCACATACTTTGTATCTTGACACTTCGCTACTATCAATCCTAACGAACTTAACATAATCAGACTGATATGTGATGTGGCAGCAACAGCTAATGGAATAGGCCTAAATGACAATCTCATTCAAGGACCAGATTTGTTGAAATCATTAGTTGCTATACTATTGAAATTCAGGTAGAGAAAGATTGGATTCTGTGAAGATTTCCGTGAAATATTTCATCAGGTTAAGATACGAAAGTAATACAGAGATGCTCAACTTTTGCCTTGGAGAAAATTGGACGGTGGAAGAGACCCTGATGTGTACGAAATGAATGTGATGACATTTGGAGCCACCTGCTCATCTTTCTGTGCCCAGTACATTAGGAATAAAACTGCAAGGGAAAATGAATATTCAGAAACGATAAAGCGAGTAATCTTGAACAATTTTTATTCAGACGACTACTTGAACTCAACAGACTCAGAAGAGTGCCTGGAATAGATTTTTGAAGTTGTACGAGTTCAAAGCTTTGGAGGATATAACTCTTCGAGGATCATTGAACATTCAGGGGAAACTTTGGTATATGGAAATTCTTTTGAGACTATACAGGAAGAGTTCTCGGAGTGTGATGGGACTTCAAAGACTACAATATTCGATATGATGTGAAAGCTGAACATTTGACAGTGAAAAAAGCAACAAAACGGGAAATATTGAAGATAGTAATGGCAATATTCGACCATTTTGAACTGATTTCATGTTTTACCATAGTTGCAAGAATAGTTTTACAAGATATTTGGAGAGAAGATATTGGATGGGATGACGTGATCCCAAAAAAGATCCATGAAACCTGCAGAAGATGGACGGGAGTTACAAGATGCAGTGTCGGCAAGTTGTTTGAGTAACTCTTTGAAAGAAGCGTTGGAGATAGAAATTCACAGAGTATGGTTGTGGTTAGACTCGACATGTGTGCTGAATTGGACAAGAGGAGATGGCCGAAAATTTAAACAACTAGCAACCCACCCCAGCCTTCGACATACTATTTACAGGCACGCGCCGCCGGCTCCCGGGCGGTACCGCCGCAACTGCTATGTTCTTGCCATTTGAATCTGTAATATATTCGGAAATTATCATTCAAATTACGTGTTGTAGAGGGGCTAGATTGATTTGTATTAAATGCACAATGTGTTTGAAGTACTCAATTAGATACGGTATTGCTTAAAATCGCTTCGTAAATAGGCCATTATTTTTCGAGGATAAAAAATGGTTATTGGATTTTATCCCTAAGAGATAGACATATACCATCGCGAACTGTTTTTGCAAACCTTTTCAAGGTGTACGATACTTTGGTACATTATTTTGATCTATCTCGTAGGGTAAGCGCAAAAAATGTATTACGACATCGCATTTGAAACCTCTAAAATTATCAGTGTTTCTCTAGTATATTATGCATGTTATATACATATAAACCTTCCTTTTGAATCACTTTATCTATTAAAAAAAGGCATCAAAATCCGTTGCGTAGTTTTGAAGATTTAAGCATACATAGGTCCAGCCATCGGGAAGCGACTTTGTTTCATCTGGTGATCCGTGGCATACAAAGTGGGCGAAAGGGGCATGTTTCATGCTATTGAAAATGATACTGGTTTGCTTATAGACTGATCGAGTTAGGGGTATATTATACTTATCGAGCCTAATCGGCCCCAATACCTCTTTATATTTGCAGACAAAAATATTCGAGAAGCAAGAGTTTAAATTGTCCACGTATCGGTTGACCAATCAGATTGATCGTGTCTACAGCGGTGTTGTCAAGTGTCTATTATTTAAACAAAAATACGAAGTTATGAAACAGAAAGAGTACATTGTCTCATACATTCAAGAGAGATAGCTGACAGGGTGGCAATATGGCCAATATATAAACGGGTTCGTATACACTTCCATTATTAACATTTATGTGATATCAACATGAAAATGTCTACTGCCGGAGATATTTCAAAAATAACGTTTTTATTGCGTTTTGTGTTATTTGGATTCCATGTATAATTAATTCTCTCTTCCAATGCATTTCTTACACTTACTTCTTAGATTTAGTCGTCGGAAGTGAATGTGATTTTACTTTGAATCACGAATGAATCAGAAACTGTTTATAATGCTCCGTGAATTTTACAATTTGGCAATGTTCATTATTTGTATTGTTCCTATTGGTCAATCGAACAAGAAGCGGGACCAGGCCCGTGACGTCACTGGCCTAGAAAATCTGATTTTTAATTACGTGAAAACAATGCTATTAAGAGAGCTGATACAAAGTGCACTATTTTTTAATTTGAAATTACTACCAAATGAACTGTAAACCAGAAAGACTGGCACTGAAAAAAAATTGATTTTTGGACCTGCATTTTCAAGTAAAACTGATGAAAATTGGCCTGAAGAAATCAGAAATGGAAAGAAATGGAAAAATTGCATCTTTAACGGAATATAGAAAGTTTTTGAAATGACTCCACCTCATCAGTATTATTAGGTGGTTTCCAAGATTTGTAAATAAGTTGAAAGGTAAAGTCAAGAAGGAAACATTTTAATAATATCATCTGTTTCTAAAAGTTGAGGAGTTGATAGAAGTGATAAAACACGGCATCAAGCTGTTGCGAGCATAAAGCCTTCCTGAAGAGATTGCACGGTCGAAGAAACAGAAAACCGTGGATAACAAAAGTCGACTGAAGAAATTGTGTTCTGAATTGAACAAAGATGATATTGTAACGAATCTGAAGCCGCCCCTGACCGATATGCCGGCCGAATCAGCGAACAAACACATGACTAGTCGACTACCGAACCGACTACGGATTCTTGAAAGGACCGTTGCTTCCCGACCCAAAGGGCAGTTCAGAAAGTTAATCGAGCTGCTAAACTGGAAATTCAAATAGTGGAAATAAATTAAACGTTAGTTGCTAACTGTTGTAAATAAATTAGTTTGTGATTAGTGAAATATTGTTGGAAATAAATTTGTTTAGGACAGTTAATTCATTCATTTGTTACAAGTGGTGTGAGAAGTGGGATTTGTTAAATAAATATATGAAAGTAAATAAGTGTTTTCGGACTCGATTAAAATAAGTGGACATATACAGGTTTGTGGAAAATAGACAATAAGATACAAAATGTGTTCGAGGAAAGTGCACCTAGTGGACTTGAAAGTCGACGAATTGAAGCAAGAATTGGACGAGAGGGAGCTAGATTGTTCTGGAAAGAAATCAGTACTCCAGAAGAGACTGTGGGATAACTTGACTGAATCAGAAGAAGATCCCGAAACATATTTATTAGAAGTTTTTGGGGGTGATTTGAGTTCAATAATGAGCAAACTCGATGAGAACACCAACTCACTGGAAGGTAAACTTCAACAAAATTTGGTAAGTCTGGAGGAGAAGCTTCTGGAAAATTCGAAGAGTTTGGAAGACAAGCTTCCCGAAAATTTGGTGACTTTAAAAGATGAACTTCAACAAAATTCGAAGTGCCTCGAGGAGAAACTTCTGGAAAATTCGAAAGAATTTTGGAAGACAAACTTCTAGAAAATGCAGAAGGCTCAAAGAAATAACTTTGTTGTGTGGCGAGTCTACTCGAAGGAAGGATAGGAACCATCGAGACAGAGATAGACAAAATCAGGAAGGAAATGAACACGAAAGTAGAGGAAATCAAAGGTGGAGTTCAGGCAGAAATCAGCAAAATGAAGGAAATAATTAGCAAGTTGCAAAACCAAATCGTTAATGTTCACACACACAGAAACTGTTACCGAAAACTTAATTCCGGAACTGAAATATGTCAAAGTCAGTTCTGAACTAGGAAAGCTCTCCATGAAGCCGCCCCAGTTCGACGAAAAAATTCCTTGAGCAAATTATCGCCGACAATTCGAAGCTGCGGCCAGAGCGAATGGATGGAATGCAGGAGAAAAGGTGGTAGCAATAACACTGGCGTTGCATGGAGAAGCGACGAATATTTTGCAAATCCTCACGGCCCAAGTACAGGAAGACTATAACCAACTCATAAAGCATCTTGAGCTGCGGTATGGACAGGGCCACCTAGAGCACATTTACCACTGAAGAACCGCTGCCAGAAATCAGGAGATTCTCTACAGGAATTTGAAGCCGACATTGCTCAATTGATTCGTTCGGCATATCCTGCTACAACAGAAAATGTAATGGAGCCGTTTAGGCATGACTTCGCGATCAAGAAACGAGGCAGGCTTTGACACTGGCTCATCCCAAATATCTTATGGATGCACTGGCTTGCGCTCTGGAGTTTGTGGCTGCAAAACAATCCTGAAAGAGCCATAGCAAAGTTCGAAATATCGATGAAGATGGACAGGTGCCTGCTGATATTTAGGCCATCATTATAAAGGTGATAAAAGAAGTGTTGCCTGAGAAAAACAAATAAGTTGCTGGAACTGTGGGGAAATTGGACATGTGTGTAACAAATACCCACCATTCAAAGAATCAACACCAAATCAGGAAAACTAGAGGGAGTCGATGAGAAGGAGCAATCGTCGGCCTGTACCCAGCAAGCCCCCGTAAAAACGCACATGTTGCCATTCTCCAACAACAAAACAAAGGTGTTTTCGTAGACGGCCTCATCAACAACGAGCCGTGCATCATGCTGCTAGATACAGGTGCGATGAGAACCATTCTTGGGCCAACCTTTGCCAAACCACCGGCAAGAATTGAAACTTCAAGTTGGAAGCTACGCACCGCAATAGGGGAGTCAGCCACTGTGCTTAGAAGTACCAATTGAATTGATGTTGGGCAGCACTAAATTGAACCATCGAGCATTGATGGCCGACATCGAGGACGGTGCGATCATTGGAATGGACATAATGAATTCCAGAGGGTTCGAGCTGTCGTGTCGGCGAAGAAGAGCTGGTGCTTCATGAAAGAAGCGAAAAGATGATCAGGGTCCTGTTGGCTGCAGACGTGTGCGTACCTGAGAAGGCTGAAACCATCCTAGAGGCTCGCTCGGACGGAAGTACGAGCAGCGGAAAGGTGCTAATGATCAAGCCCAAGATACATGATGAGAAAATTGGAAGAGGAATCGTACTGGGGGAGACCCTGTTGCGTGTTGATAGAGTTGTGCCGGTCAGAGTCATAAATGCCAACTACTTTTCCGTGACCTTGAAGAAAAGAACAATGCTGGGGTACTGTTCGTCCATTTCCTCTGTGATACAGAGTGTTCGGTTAGCTAAGCCAACCACTTGCCTGAAGAGTTGGAAAAGTTGATTGACATTTCCTGCAAGGACATACCATCAACTCACCGATACAAATTGATGGAGTTAGTCAAGAAGTACCAGGAAATCTTAGATATTGGAGAAGGAAAAGGTGGCAGAAGATCGAGAAAAGGCAGCTTTCACCATCGGCTCAGGATTTTGACAGTTCACGGTTATGCCATTCGGGCTTTGTATTGCTTCAGCGACCTTCGAGAGATTGATGAAGACGGTTCTCAAGGGGCTCTCATGGAATACGTGTCTAGTGTATCTCGACAATATAATCGTGGTCGGAAAATCTTTCGACGATTACTTGAAAAATCTGGAGGAGGTATTTATGCATCTGAGAAGTTCTGGATTGAAACTTAGTCCCAAGAAATGCCATCTATTCCAGAAAGAGATCCGTTACTTTGGCCACGTTGTCTCTGGGGAAAGAGTGGCGGTAGACGAACAAAAGATCAAAGCAGTTAAGGATTGGCCCATTCCATCAGCTTCGTAGCTTCCTGGGTTTATGCACCTACTACCGCAGATATGTGCTGGAGTTTGCCAACATCGCCAAATCGTTGATCCGACTCACAGGTCCGAGGAATGCCAAGACTCATTCAAGAAGTTGAAAAGAGCTTTGATCAACGCTCCTGTTTCAAGCTATCCCCTACCGGGATAAGATACGGACGCCAGCAACATTGGACTTGGAACAGTCCTTTCCAGATCCAGGATGGACAGGAGGAAGTTATTGGCTACTTCAGCAAAACGCTCAATAAACTAGAGCGCCATTATTGTGTCACCAGGCGAGAGCTGTTGGCCGTTGTCAAAGGTGTAGAGCATTTTCACAAATACGTGTATGGAAGATGATTCCTGTTAAGAACGGACCATGCAGCTCTCAAATGGCTTCTGTAGTTGAAAAATACCGAGGGCCAAGTACCGCGCTGGATTGAGAGTCTTAAATAATTTGTCTTCGAAATAGAACATCGAACTGGGACTTTATGGATCCATAAAAACGCAGATGTCCTGTCACGGAGACCATGCCATGAAGACTGCCGACGACCAGAAGAGAAGGAAGCAGCTATTTGTAGAACTACAGCTGTAAACGACAACTGGGAGGACGATATAAGATCAGAGAAAGACCCAGATATTGGTTTAGTCATCAGATGGAGAAAAAGTAATCAAGGACCATCGTGGCAGGAGGTAGCAGGTTATTCACCAGCGGTTAAGTCCTACTGGGCACAATGGAACTCCTTTACCTTGGAAAACGGGGTTCTGAAGCAGGTGTTGGAATCTGAAGACGGTGCAGAAGAAAGGCGCCAGACAGTGGTACCCAGGAGCAGACGACGGGAGGTGCTTAAAGAAATCCTATTTGGAGTTACTGGAGGACATTTGGGAGTAACGAAGACCCTCCAGAAATTAATACAACGATTTTACCGGGTTAATTGTCAAGCTGACGTCAAGGACTAGTGCAAAAAGTGTGCTGTATGTACTGCCAGTAACGGACCTCGGATACGACCGAAAGCTCCTATGCGCCGGTTTAACGTGGGTAGTTCCTTTGAGAGAATCGCCATCGACCTCGCCGGCCCGTTCCAAGAGTCCGACCATTGAAACAAATACATCCTGGTAGCCATGGACTACTTCAGTAATGCCCTGCCCAACCAGGAAGCCTTCACCGTCGCCGACGTCCTGGTAAAGGAATGGATATGTCGATTCGGTGTCCCATTGGAGCTGCATTTGGACCAGGGCAGAAATTTCGGGTCCAACCCATTCCAAGAAATTTGTAAACTGTTGGATATTCGAAAGACCAGAACCACAGCCTTACATCCACAGTCCGATGGAATGGTGGAACGAATGAATAAGACCATAAACCGCCACTTGTCCAAGGTAGTCTCTGGCCACTGTTCTCTGGCCACTGTTCCTGTTGGCCTATCGTTCGGCAGTACACGAGTCAACCGGCCATACCCCTGCCAGTATTATAATGGGCCGAGAACTGTGGCTTCCTTGAGATATGAAATTTGGGACGCCGCCAGAAAAAGACACTGCGGGAGAAGACTACGTCAACAAGCTTCGGCAGAGAGTTCCGAAGTTTCGGAACCCCTATGACGTCATAGAGTGGGGTTGGGGGAGGGTTGGGGTGTGGGGGGTTGACCTTGGGTCAGATTATCCTTCATGTGTACTGAGTACAAACTTACTTTACAAAGTACACATTGGAATTTGCCCGGTAAAGATATCCTTCATTGAAAAATAGATTGCATACACGGTAAAAATGCACGGTACAGGATTTATCATGTCAACCATTCAATGGTAGGAGAGTGAGATGTGCACTCCACGGCGTGTGGCTGAATAATTGGTGTGTTCTAACCTCTCTCGATGCGGCCCCCACCACTTGACACCCCACCACTACACACCCCCACCCTCCAACCCCCACCACTAGACACCCCCACCACTGGACCATGATCTCACATGACGTCACGTGGTGTGAATGACCTAGACCGACTCATGCCTCCCCCCACTATGACGTCATTAACGACGTAATGATGACCTTGAACGGCATTTCCGACTCATGCCTCCCCCCACCACTATGACCTCACCGAGGGTGAATGACCTAGACCGACTCATGCCTCCCCCTACCACTATGATGTCATTAACGACAACCTACACCTCTACACACCCCCACCACTACACACCCCCACCCTTTGACACCCCACCACTACACACCCCCACCCTTCAACCCCACTACTGGACACCCCAACCACTGGAAACCCCCCCACCCTCCGACCTCACCACTCGACCCTGATGACGTCATCTGGGTGTTGAC